>JAIUZE010000745.1:0-298658 GCA_022085475.1 Heliosperma pusillum
GTCTATTGTGGTTATTTTATTTAGTTTGTAATATTTTGACACTCCTCGTATTTTTCTATCTTGCATGTATAAAGGTTTTTAAAATACCGTATTTTCCGCTATATAATTCACATGCTTGTATGTTTTATATTTCCGCATTCGCGAGGGTTGTCACATGGAACCTGTAGAATGCCTGACAAAACTGATATGAAGTACTTTCAATGGCTTCGCTGTGATCAATTTGTTAGGAAATGGATCTTATACTCTCTTGATAGAAGTATTCGTGATAATGTCACATATTGTCATTCTGCTAAGCAACTTTGGGGAGAATTAGTTGAGCGCTATGGTCAAATTAACAGTCTGGAGTTATATCAATTGAAGAAAGATTTAGGCTCAATTGTCCAAGAAAATACTCTTGTGATTGAATACTATAGCAGGTTAAAGAGGACTTGGGAAGAGATTGATTCTATCGATCCTATTCCACAATGTACCTGTGGTGTTCTGGACACTTGTTCATGTTTGTTTTTGAAGAGATTGGTTGACAGGGAGTTACAGTCTAAAATGATTCAATTGCTCATGGGACTGAACCCTAGCTATGAGACTGTCAAAAGCTATATTTTGACCATGGAACCAATGCCACAGATAAACAGAGCTTTAGGATTACTTCAAAAGGCTGAAAAGCAAAACGAAATTAGTGATTCTTTAGATGTTTTAGGCGAGGTGAATGCATACGCCAGTTTTAAGCAACCCTTTCCTTCCTCTGAACCTCACACCAAAAAGCCTAAGATTGATGGTGAAGTGAGACAAATGAAACAATGCACTCACTGCACCAAGAGAGGTCATGATGTAACTGAGTGTTATAAGCTGCAAACCTGTCCTTTATGCAATGTCTTTGGTCATGTTGAATTCCAGTGCTATCAGGCTAGAGGTTTGGCCAGAAATGGATCACAGTCCAGCTTTGCAAGGGGAAGGGGTAGAGGTCGTTCTAACAGCTATCACAGGAAAGGTAACAATGTCTACAAAAGACCAACAGCTAACAATGTTGATGCTGTAAGGTCTGGGTCTGAAGATTATGAAGACCTGACACCCTTTGATGATGAGCACCAAGGTTATTACTCCAATACTTCTGTCAATCATCAGTACTATGGCGATCAGTCTTCTCCTGCAGCAAGTGACATGGTACCTGGACTGGTGGATAAGGTGGTTCAGAAAGTGATGCAAGCTTTATCACAAAATAAGACTCAATCTAATGCTGCATACACTCTTCCATCTACCAGTTTTGCAGGTATATCCTCATCTTCTAAAGTACTGCATCAATTCAACAGAGTACAATCTAATACTTGGATAGTGGATTCAGGGGCATCTGACCACATGACTTCCTGCATTGCCTTAGTACATGATGTGAAATTGTTGTCTCATCCCATTGTGGTAGAAATTCCTGATGGAAGTACCAAACTAGTTCACAAAACTGGAACCATTTACTTAACTGATAGTATCACATTACATAATGTGCTTATCATTCCTGATTTTACTCAAAACCTTTTGTCAGTAGGGAGATTATTAGAGCACTCAGGATTAAGACTAATCTTTTATGCTAATGAGTGTTGGTTTCAGGACCATTTAAATAAGCTCATTGTGGCAAAGGCAAAGAAGCATGGAAATCTCTACTTAATAAGAGGTCAATACCAGGCTAGAAGACCTAGAGATGAGTTCTTGGACAAACCTGTTGTTTTCTTAGATAGCAGTTCTAATAATTGTGCTCAGTTTTCTGATGTAAAGTTGTTACATCAAAGATTAGGACACAGTTCTTTTGATAAGTTGAGACATTTACCAGGCTATCAAGTGTCTAAGGACACTAGTTTTGATTGTGAAATTTGTATGGTATCCAAACACCATAAACTACCATTTGCTATAAGTACTTCTCATGCTGATGCTATTTTTGCATTAATTCACCTGGATGTTTGGGGCCCTTATAGGGTTCGATCTTTATCTGGTGCAAAATCTTTCCTGACCATTGTTGATGACTACTCTAGAAACACTTGGACCTTCCTCATTCAGTCTAAAGACCAGGTTCCCTGTCTCATTAAGAATTTTTTGTTACACATAGAAACACAATTCAATGCCAAAGTCAGAATTATCAGAACTGATAATGGGACTGAATTTGTTCAAGGTCCTTGTAAGGACATGTTTCAGAAGAGAGGCATTATTCATCAGACATCCATAGTTGGGAGACCCCAACAAAATGGACGTGTTGAGAGGAAGCACAGACATTTGATTGAGACAGCAAGGCTCTCAGATTACAAGCACATTTGCCTTTAAAGTTTTGGGGAGATTGTTTGTTAACAGCAACCTACCTCATTAACAAAATGCCCACACCTGTGCTACAATGGAAAACACCTTTTGAGTTGTTATTCCATGAACAGCCTAAATATGATGAATTGAGAGTCATGGGTTCCCTATGTTTTTTCCTCAATGCCTATCACTAATAAAGACAAGTTTGCCAAGAGGGGAAGAAAATGTATATTCATAGGCTATCCTTTTGGGCAAAAGGGTTACAAATTATATGATCTGGAAACCCATACTTGTTTCACTAGTAGAGATGTGGTGTTCAAGGAAGGAGTGTTTCCCTATGTTTCTGAAACACAACAACTCACAACTGAAATTCCTGAACATTGCCACAGGACTGACAATCCTTTCTTTTCTGAGTATGAACCAGAAGTTGCACAGCAGTCGCATCATCATATTACTCCAATAATACAACACACACAAAATAATAACAATAATATGCAAATAATAACTGAAAATCCACACAGAACTGAGAGTAATATTCATACAATCTCTACAACATCTCAATCTGAAGAAATTCCAAGACAAAATCATGTTGGCAATGATCTAACTGTATCAGCACACCTGATAACAGCAATATTCCTGAACAAAGAAAGTCTATCAGACCTAAACAGATCTCTTCTAAATTAGATGGGTATCACTGTCCTATCAAACTACCATTTCAACCTTCTACTTCTTCAGCTTCTTCAACATCTGCCTTCCATGCCCAGCTCCTTGATGAGCTCACAGATTTTGATCCATCCTATGTGAGTTCCCTGAACAATGTTCTGATTGAACATGAACCTTACACCTTCCATGAAGCCCAGCAGGATCCTAGATGGGTCACAGCCATGGCTAAAGAATTACAGGCTCTTGAAGAAAATAATACCTGGGAGGTGACTGTGCTACCTGAAAACAAGAAAGCAATAGGATCAAAGTGGGTATATAAGATCAAACACAAACCTGATGGAAGTATTGAAAGGTTTAAGGCTAGATTAGTTGCAAAAGGGTATAATCAAGTCAAAGACAAAGATTATAAGCATACTTTCTCTCCTGTAGCCAAATTTGCCACAGTAAGAGCTTTGATTGCCATAGCTGCTATAAAAAATTGGCCACTACACCAATTGGACATCAACAATGCCTTCCTCCATGGTTATATAGATGAGGAAGTCTATATGAGACCTCCTTTGGGATATACCAAGGCAGTAAATGGGCAAGTTTGTAAGCTCAAGAGGTCACTGTATGGTCTTAAACAGGCCAGCAGACAATGGAACATTCAGCTCACCAAGCATCCTACTAGTCTGAATTTTACCCAATCAAAGCAAGACTATTCTCTCTTTACTAGGAAGAATGTTGATACATGAAGTTTCTTAACTGTACTAGTGTATGTTGATGATTTAATCATCACAGGAGATAATGAAGCTGAAATAAAGGAGATTAAGGTAAGCCTGGATAGAGCTTTTACAATAAAGGATCTTGGTTTAATGAGGTACTTTCTGGGGCTTGAAATAGCAAGGAACAACACAGGAATACTTCTCAATCAAAGAAAGTATATAACAGATATCATCAGGGATTTGGGAATGGAGAGTTGTGCTTCTACCACTTTCCCTATGCCTAGAGGGTTAAGACTTTCCACTGATCAAGGTGAACTCTTGCCTGACCCAGAAAGATACAGGAGATTGATAGGCAGACTTCTATATTTGAACTTGACAAGGCCTGACATTTCTTATTCAGTCCAACACCTTAGTCAGTTCTTATGTCAGCCCAGGGTTCCACATTTACAGGCTGCTCTGCATGTGGTACGATATCTCAAACATACCACCAATACTGGGTTATTCTATCCAGCAACCAGTGACTTGTGTTTATCAGCTTTTTCTGATGCTGATTGGGGCTAGTGTGCCTTCAGCTGCAAATCTCTGTCAGGTTACTGCATATTGTTGGGAAGTTCTTTGATTTCTTGGAAAACAAAGAAGCAAAGAACAGTTAGCAAGAGTTCTGCAGAGGCAGAATACAGGTGCATGTCGTACACAACTAGTGAAATTGTATGGTTGGAGAGGTTACTTAAGGATTTGAATGTCATGGTTCCTACACCCATACAGCTCTATTGTGACAACAAAGCAGCAGAGCACATTGCACTTAACCCTGTCTTCCATGAAAGAACTAAACACTTGGACATAGACTGTCATTACGTGAGAGAAAGAATACAAGAAGGTCTGATTGTAACCAAGCATGTCAGATCAAGTTTAATTTGCAGCTTGCAGATTTAATGACTAAACCTTTAGGAGGACAGCAGCATGCTTATCTGTCAGGAAGACTGGGATTGCAATTGAAAGATTCTAGCTTGAAGGGGGACTGTGGAAATCCTCAAGCTAGTAATGATGAGCTGTCATTAGCTACTTAGTCAGTTAGTTAGTTACACTCCTAACAACCTTGTATATAAATACTCCCTCTTACCTTGTGTAGTAAATTAATTCATTCCTGTAAAAACTGAAACAAAATATCTCAATAAACTTCTCCTTATTTACCCCTTGTGTTCAACCTCTATACTAAGCTTGAAGGTGTTCATCAATGGTGGCTAGGTCAAGTTTGACATAAGTCTTTTTAGAAAAAAAAATATAGGTACTTGAATTGAGATGGCAAATAATTGGACAATTCACTATTGGACTAGTAATTTTGTAGTAGCATAATTGATACGTTCATGTATGTTCGGTATGTTCCCTAATAATGTACCGCGATTATGCGTATCTTTTTCCTAAAACGTGAACTTAATGACTTAAAATGGGGACTATAATTTTTGCACTATAAAAAACAAAGAAGGATCTCACTTTTGACTTGTATATGAAAAATTAAAGAATATTACCACCACAATCTAAATTTCACTTTTTTTGGGTAAAGGATTCCTATATCCACCAAAGAAAAGAGTTGTGAATTAAATCAATTAGTAGTTTGTGAATTGGAAATATGTGTAATAATGCTCAAAAAGAAAAATAAAGTCGAAATGATTGAAAGGTGACGGCAAATTGGCAACAATATAGCAATTATATAATAGTTTCCAGCTATTGTGATTATTCTTTTCAACAGTTTTTACGTTGTTTATGATGTTGAAATTTAAGTGTTTTATTGCATGTATTACTACTTGTTTTGTTTTTTGGTATAGACGTGATATTACTTTGCTATACTTTCCAACAATGCTAGTGCTAAGGCTACTTAATCTTAAATGCATAGCCACAAGCCCACAAACAATTCAAATTTACACCTCTTATTATAATTTCGCGTGTTTTAACGTGTATTTACATAACGCATTGATAATTCTAAAAATGATCGTATATTCCAACTTTCGATTAGATTCATCTCATATGTTCAGTTTGAAAAAAATTAATGTGGGCACACGTTAAAAGCGTTGTTAATTGACTATTTATTTTATTTGTTTACCAGCTTTATTTTAAGGTCTTGTACATCTTTTTTTTGTGGTGACATTTTCGACCATGTAATTTTAGTACTAGTGCCTATTAAGGTTGATATTAATTTTATATTTTACCATTATACATCAACAAAATACATCCTAAAAGATCACAATTAACAAATGTGAGTAAATGTCCATGAATGCTGCATATTCATCATTGCGCACACTCGATGAATATTATAAATCACAAAAACATTAAAGAGACGGTCTCTCAATAAATATTGAGAGTCTACTTTTATTTACCCCTTTATCTATTTTTAAAACCCTTTTTATTATTACTTGTGACTTAAAATCTCTTCATTTGATACATATTTTCATAACAATCGTACTTATTTTATCATATATTGTAACTATTTTTATCAGTATGTCATTTTATAATATATGTACTTATTTTGTTACTTTTGTACCATTTTTCCATCAATTTGTAATTGACCTCTCAATAATTTTATTAAGAGACCGTCTCTCGATCAGGAGATCAGACATATATATTGTTTGTTAACTATCATGGGTAAAAATACCTCGATTGCTCCATGTAATCCCCCTTCATGGAATAGATATGTGTATGAGCTATAAATAAAGACTTAATTCTGGTTGAATTGATACATATGAATATCATTCAAATACATAAATCCAATATTGAATTCGCTTTAACCGTTTTTTCATTGTATTTATATCAGTTTTATCCCTCGTAATTTGAACAAGCTAGCACATATGCTAGCTAGGGGAGCGTTGGATTAGTAATAGTATCGTAATTTTACAGCTGCCGAAAATAATAATATTAATAATAATGGTGACATGATGTATATTATACTCTACTACATGATAGCTAGTTATGTAGTTTGCCGAATCTAATTAATGATAATAATCACTAATTAGCATTCTAAGTATATGTCACCACCATGGCAATCGATCATAGGTAGCCAAGTTAAAGTGACATTAAGCTACAAACAACAATTTCGGCCATAATATAATATGCCTCACATCATTTAAGTTCCAAGTTAAATGCAATAAATTATTGACACATTTTGTTCCATGAACTATGAACAACAAATTTAAGTAAAGGCTATAAAACATGTAAGTATGGGATAAAGATGTTGCACTAAATAATCGAATCAAAGCATTATTTCATTAATTTGGCCAATTCCACGCAAAATTCAATTATGCAAGAAATTATAATCTATGCCTAGCTACATGTTAGATACATAGTATGAGGTCACTTTCGAATTGTGCATATCCGGTTCCGTTTTAAACCGGTTCTAGCTAGCTTAGTTCGGTCGGGTCCGAGTTTGGACTAATGCACACCACTACCTACTACAATACGAGAAATAATTAGTTCGCTTTTTCGGTTGAAATGGAGCTTAAATTAAAATTACGAGGAAAAACAAAGTCGAGTCAAGGAGTCGGGGAAAAGCTCGATACAAGCCCTCGAATCCAAATTACAAATTGAAGAGTTTAAATTACATAAGTTCTCAACAAAAGGAGGTTCATTCCAATTGAAGTTGCCAAGATTTGTTCCATCATCCTTAAGTAGAGAATCTAACAAGAGAGTCTAAACAAATGACCGAGATGGGAAAATATCATTTAAATAGAATCCAAGTAAGAAGTTCAGGCAATATATAATGGATATTCCAAAATAGAAACTAGGAGTTTATTATTTATAAACAAATAGAGTTGCTTTCCTAATTGTTTTACCTGACATAAATCTACTCCAACTTACTCTCATCAACCTAGCAAGTTGAAAATATTTTAATTTCTCCAAATTTAACTAGCAAGAATGTACATATATACAGTGGTAGAGCCGGGGAACTAGTAGGAGCGCTCGCCTCCCGACGGATGAAATTTTCAAAAAAATTAGTTAAATTTTCCGAACTTTTTTCGAGTGTGCCTTACGGAATTAGTCGTTCACCCCTAAGTTCAATTCATGGCTCCGCCACTGTATACATAGTACATACTAACTAAATCAATTCTAAACTAAAAAATGTTTACCAATACACAAGACATTTATTAAATTTTCTATCTTGCCATAAAAACTTGAAAATATATAAATTACCTCTCAAAGTTGAACTCTTCTATCCCATTAACATCTTTAGGGTTTCCTTGTTCTTATCTATTTCACATAATAATACACACGCATGCTCAAGTCCCAAAGCTCATGAAAATTCACTTCTTCTTTCCTTTATTTTTCCACCATTTATCACTTTGCACACAAAAAGAGAAGCTAATCTGAAACTTGCACTTTCACACATCATTACTTATATCATATAATATGCTCTTTCTTTTACATAAACCCTAACCCTAGTTACCTAGCTACCCCACTTAAATTTTTACCAATTCATACCTCAAAATACAATAGCAGGAAAATTACTGCATAAATATTACTGCATATATACTCTAGTATCAAAACTCTTCATATAATTAACTAAGAAAATACCATGATTTACATAGGTTTAAACATACAATATGATGATTATAAATCCACATACAAGAGATAAGGTTTCCTTGGTGATGATGAAAATAATGAGTTTTCTTCATCTTCCTCTTCCTCTTCCAAAAAGATGCATGGAGTAATCTTTGCTAGCTAGCTAATAATGTTTGAAAGGTTAATTAGGATTAACTAACTAATTAACTAACTAATTAAGCGAATAAAGAAATATATTTATCTTCTACTTCTAGTACTACATAGTTGACAAAATCTATCAGCTTAGTAAGCTTAATGTAAAATACTATGTATAATAATATGATATGATTGATTTACTCTTTAGATGGTTGATCATTCCACATCTGTGATGGCACAATGTCTTGTAGAAGACCATCATCCCTAACCTGTTGCTGCAAAGAGGCGGAACATTGATCGCGGAACTTTCTTTGATAATCATCAACACTTCCGGAGGTCATTGATGTTACAGTAGAACTTGCGCTGCCCCCAGTTGATGGAGTGAAGCTCATTGAAGACGGGATTGGGTTTTCGAGAAAGTAAGATTGAAATGAAGGTGGGTTTTGTTGGTATAGGTAGTGTTGGTGAAAAGATTGGGGACGAGGGTTTATTAGAGATGATGACAATGTAGCACCGCTTCCACCAAAAGAAAAAGAAGTAGAAGCGGTGCTACATGGATTTAGAGGACTTTGGTTTGGGATGAGACCAGTCATCCCAAAACCAACTCCTCCCCGTGTCATTACTGGACACGGGTGTGTGTGATGACCCTCGTAGGTAGTCACTACGATAGCTGGGTCATCACACGACCTCTCCACTCTCTTCTTCACCCCACAAGCTGTAGTAGTGCACCGATAGTAGCTCCTACAAAACACAATTTCAATTAAAATTACGTAAACACATTGTACTTACATTAACAATATTGATGATCTAACAAATGACTGAGACATAGGAAGTATCTGAATACCGTGGAAAAGGGCTATTCTTGACGGCCTTCTGGCCGTACTTGCGCCAACGATAACCATCATCAAGGTGATCAACTTCGCTCCTCGTCATGAACGCTACTCGCGGCTCCTTCTCCCTTTTTTGCTTCTTCTTTTTCGGCTTCAACCTAATTCACCAACCCACCATAATCAAACAATATACAAATACACAAACTAAACTAATCAATCATATTAATTAGTATAAACCCAAGTCCTTAATGACTAAGTAATTACCTATTTAATTCCTATAGAAAAAACCAAAACCAGTTGACCAAGTATACTATACATTGTTTTCTTCCCCCTTAAAATCTGGCTTGACTTCACAACTTAATTAGCTAAAGTAACAAAAATCAAACAGGGTATTTATATACTATTATAATATACACCACAAATTCTTATATCAAACCTTCTTAATGTGAACTCAAACTAGCATACTTATTCATATAACTACATGACAAGTCTTACTAATGCATACATTATGAGTACATGTTAATTAGACTTATTCCACATTATAATTTCCTAGTAATAATATAACCAAAAAAGAAATACTTTCTCCGATCCAATCATTTTTTTTTGCCTACATAGTGTTTTAATAAAATGTAAACAAATGACCGATATAAAATGAGTATATAGGTAATTTTTACCGACTTACAAAACAAGGATAAATGTTTCATTAATAAACTCCGGGTTGATAAAATTTGTGAAAACCAATTTATATTCGAGTAATTCAAATACTCGTATTGAATAATGAAAAGTAGAGAGAAATGACATAAAGTTTGGGTGATGATATAGCCACTATCGTCTTGTTTAATGTCACTCAAATACGAGTAATTATATAAGTATCTTATTATTTATTCTCTCGTAGTGTAGTGGATTTATCATTATCCTAAAGTTTAAAGCCAATAGTTTTCAGTACTTCATAAGATTATTTTGGGATAAACACGGAGTAAAAGGTAAAAAATATGAAAGGTATGTATTTGTGAATAAGATGATGCAGTAAAAAAAAATAAAAAAAATTACTCCGTACTGTTTAATAGACTTGTCTTGTTGAACAAGATTCCGTTGATCAGCATCGTCTTCATCAGTCTGAAGCTCATCAAGTTCCTTACTAACCTTAATCCCATCTGAAGAACACGAAGAAATGGATGCAGAATTCGGAGTATTCGGAGTCGTAATATCGACAACTTCCGACGATTCTCCTCCTCCTCCTCCGTTAACCAAAGGCGGATCCACCGATGGTTGCGGCCCAAAATAATGAGATGAAAAAGACGGCAGCAGCGACAGCGACGGTGGCGGAAGCAGATCGAATAAAGAAGAAGTACCAAAATCTGAAGATGGGATTTCTAAAAATTCATCAAAATAGCTTGTTAAATAAGTAGCCTTGTTGTTGTCTAATTCACCACCCATTATTTCACATGTTTCTTTTGCTAATATTACTTCATTATTATTATTATTATTATTAATATCTTGTTTTTGTTGGAATATACTCTTATTATTATTATTATTCATGTTGTTGTTGTTGAACATTATATTATGAGTGATTATTTATTTTGGTTGGGAAATTATATGATGAAATATTTAGGAGTGAAAAAAGAGAGAAGGGAGTGTGAAAGGGAGGAATGGGGGGAGAATAGGATAGTTTGGTTTAAAAGAGTGGGGGGAAGAGAGAGGGAGAAGGGTGGGTGTGTTGGGGATTTTATGTGTGGATTTGTGGACAACAGGTTGGCTTATTGGGATACCGGCAAATGCCGGTCACATTTTTTTATTTTTAATTATCGAGTAGGTCTCGTCACAAACAGTTTAATACGGGATACATAACAGTATGTTTAATTATGGAACGGTTTTTATATAAGAATTTCAAGTAGGAAAGAATTGAAACAAAGTAAATGTAAGTGCAATATTCATAAAAATGATTTAAGATTAAATTTAAGATGAGTATGTCATTTACGAATATGGGTATTAAATACAGTTATTTTAAATCACAATTCACTATAAATATATAAATAATGGTAAAAGGATTATGAAGTACATATGATACGGTTAAGATAAAGGTGGTGTCTCGATAATTTAGAAGATCGTTGAAGCTGGTCTTTGAGATCCTTTTCTATCAATTGGTGAGCTTAAGATTAGAGCGTATAGCTATACTATTACTTTATAGATTTTAAAAAATATAGTCCCTTTTATTCACTTATTTTTTTTCCTTTCTCTTTTTGCATAAATATTAAGAAAATAGATTTTGATCACATAAAACACATTATCCACACACAAATGAATTTGGACGACACAAAACACAACTTCAAAGCCAAAAAAGGAAAGAGAAAAAAAATACAACTTACCCAAAAAAAAAAAGAGGGAAGAAACGCAAGAGTAGGAGTGATTTTTTCTTAATTCGGTATCTATAAAACTTATTTTTAAAAGAATTGCGTCCTAAATAAGATTCTACATCTATAAAAGCCTAAACAACAAATTAACTTCTTTTATCAATTAGTCATTTGTATTATATATTCTTTACCCAAATACTCTGCAAAACGAATATAACAATTAAGAAACCATAATTCGTATTATACAGTTAGTGAAAATATAGTTATAAAAAAATCGTGTTACAATATATTTGTCATATACGAATGTCTTAGTCCAATGGCTCATTTCTTTGTCTTTTTAGAGCAACTCCAATGGTTGTAATTTAAGGACCTGCCTGCAAATATTGTAAATAATCAAGCAGTATGCTCACCATTGGAGTAGAAAAATACGTTCCTGCTTGCAAGCGGTGTAGCTTTGTCAAGCTACGTAGCTTGGATTTAAAAAATAATTAAATAATAATTAAAAAATAATAAAAATAATTTATATCACATTATTTATTTGTAATGTATGTGGGACCTTTTAAGCTACATATGTTGTAGTTTACCACTGGAGTATGTTGTAGCTTAAAGACATTGTTGCTTAAAAAATATATGTGATAAGACAAGCTACATGGCCTTATGTCTTGTCATTGAAGTTGCTCTTACTTTATTATTTGTGAAGTGTAATTTAATTAAAAACAAACAAACAATTTTTTTTTAAAAAGAGTGGAGTAACAAGTAGAAGTATATTTGTATATGTAATTGTGTTATTTTGTCACTAATAAATTAAAGGGATCATGCTTCCTAATAAATTCTTATGGAAGACGATATTATCCATCTTACTTATTGTCTAAAATATACCAAAAAAACGGATTATTATTTGACCTATCTGTGATTATATTGGACGGTTTCCCTTGAGTTTTGCATTTATTGTTGTTGGGACCGTCCTCCTTATTTGGCTAATTTTCTTATTTGTGATACTCCTTGGAGTTTTAAGGGAAAAAAAGTTGGACATCATAAGCTTATTGTCGACGTTTTCAAACTTTTCATATCTCAAGCGTAGTGTACGGAAACTAAAAGAAATGAAAAAACGCGGGATTTTTAACCGGTTTCGTGTGAACACGTTTACACGTGCCTTTCAAAAAGAACCACTCGTGTGCAATTCGCCTACAAAACTTTTTCATTTACTTCTTTTGCCTTAACTTTGTTGCAAAATCATTCTAGATCACTTGTTTGAGTTGTTTCTCATTTCCCATTACAAATGGGTAGGGTGTAAACGAGTTGATCTGACCAGGACCTCGGGTGAGCTCGGGCACAGATCAAAATTTTGAGCTCGGGCTCAGCTCAAAGCTCGTTGAGCCAAAAAAATTGAAGCTAGAGCTTGGCTCGAGTTCAATTCGAGCTCGTTTTGTCATTATATTATTTTAACTTTCTCACTTTTTGAGTCTAACTAAATATAATTTTTAAAAAAAAAAAGAAATAATAAAATTATACAATACCAAAAACGTTTAGTGCATAAAAATTATAAATAAATAAATAAATTATAAACGAGCTTCTGAGTCGAGCCTTGCTGAGCTCGGGCTCGGCTCGTATCTAACAAAGCTCGACTCGAGCTGATTCCGAGGACTCGTCGAACCGGCTCATATACATATAATATAGATAGACTAATTCAATTTATGTATAACATTTAAAACCTAGGCTAAAGTATTCCATAACTACTACCATTATACTATAAGCCTTTCTTGACGAAGTCGTTTATGTTATCCAATTCCACGTTCATTCTCCACTTAGCTAAAGGATGATATATATATATATACTTTATATACGGAGTAATTTGTAATTCTTTGGAATTTAATTTTGCGTTTAATATTTTGTGTCAATGTTAATTACGTCCTATCAAATCAGTGCAGTCATTATCACACATTATGCAATTAGCTTCGGTAGGACTAATAAGTTACAAAAGTAGGATTAACTCATTATATTGGTGGATTCGTTTTATGGGATGACTTTTTAGGGCTCAAAGACTTACATACTCCTTTCGTTCCGCTTAATTATTGTCGTTTTATTTTGATACAAAGATCAAGGAAAGAGTGAAAGATCATTTATGGTTCTACTTAGTCCAATTGAGTGATCAAATTACTCATACAAAATCTTTAAATTATAGAAATGACAACAATTAACTGAAATACCTTTGAAAGAAATAGGATAATTTTTTACCGTTACGGAGAGAATATTGGGTTAAAATAAAGTTTTATCACAGAAATATTAAACTACACAATTCATGTAATACATATAAGCCGATTTTATTTCTTTTTCAAGTCCCTTATTAATTTAACTATTATATTTCCAAATTTAATACAATAATTGTTTTACACAAGTATTGATTTTACTCCTAGATCTACTTTGTACTCCTCAACTACTTCCGAAATCTTACAAATAAACTATTATCTGGGTGACTGGGTATATTGTAAATATATGATCATGGGTGTCCTAGTACAAATAGAGGTTATATATGTGCTCTACAAATCCCAAATATAAATATACAAGTATATATATACTTTAAAGTTTGGATTGCATTCCATTAATAAGACTTATAAATTTAATAATTAAAAAAGAAGACTAGTTTCGGACCTTAGACAACCTTAATTATAGTTTTGTGCTCTATTATATTAAGCAACTTTGGCATGTAAATATAAATAGTTTTATTTCCTAAAAATAAAATAAACGAGTATTCCATGTGTGTACATAATAAAGGATTATATTCTTCGCTTGGTTATGCTACAACACAATTTAAATTGACATTACTTTTTAAATTTTATTATTATATTAATACACATGAAAATGACGTAATTAACATGTTTTTATAGTGACATTTATATTGCATAATTCGATATCTCAATTGTGGAATATAATCACGCGTCCAATAACTTTTCAATAACACAACATTTGTTATTAAAAGTTCATAGAATAAACTCAAAACCTAAAATATAAATAAAATAATAAAGCTCAAATATTAATTGTACCTTAAGAAAACATCAAAGAAAAACAATATTAGTTGCATATTTTTGGCTACCAAGCTTAAGGTGTAGAAAGGCATAGTGTTTAACGATTGTATGCTAAATAAAACGACGGTGTTTTGATCACGTGTTTGATCACACGCCTCTGTTTTTTGGTACATGTCTTTACTCTCAAACTCATGTACTTTACGCGTTTTCCATATCAATTGCTATATTCCATTATTCACCGATAACTACATGTTCACACTCTAATAATAAACATGAGTTGACGTTATCAGATAATACCGAGTTTATTTAGGGTCCCTTTCCACATATAATATATAGAGTTTATTACAAAATGGACTATATATATAAGGATGTGTAAGAGACTAAAATAAGAGGATAGTAGTCGTGACTCATCGTGATACTAAAGTTTATTACAAAATGGACTATATATATCAGATAATACCAAGATTTAGAATCCCTTTCTACATGTACGGCGTAACATATACTAAAGTTTATTACAAAATGGACAATACATAAGGACATATGAGAGGACAATAGTCGTGGTACTAAGTCCCCTCGAATAATAGTTTACTTCCTAGCTAGCTAATACCTATTTCCTCAAAATTTAACAATAATTAATAATAATGATAAAAAATTTAAATAGTAACGGGATTATTGAAACATAAGAAAGCAATAAACTTTCGATGTATTTAAGAGATTTGTTGTTCAATGTTAACGTATGTAAAAGTAAAATCTCGAATATATTTATCGGCATATAAAATCCGATTCACAAAGTCACGTAGATAATAAATAACATGATCAATCATTTTCGATATAGAAGAAACTTGAGATCAAAGAAATGTCACCACCACAAAAATTAACCACCTAATATAATCCGACACTTACAAACATAATATTTAATATTTCCTTTTTAATGTTGTGAACATTATCTTTTCAAAGACTTGTGAATGTGATTTATTGATAAATATTAATAAAATTAGTAATTTTGATTTTGGTAATATTAAATATTATTATGCATTGCCATGTTAACAAGAAAGTGTCTCCTTAAGTTAAGACAAGGGTAGCCGACGACCATGGCATGCCAACGTATATAACAACATTTTGCCGATTCTTAAGAAACATTAGGTTCCTATATATGTATATTACTTCTAAGACCCACCTTATATGTGTTTAGTTTAATCGATTTTTCTAACGTGTGCTCTAAGGGGACACATTAATAACCAAATGTGTGGAAATATTTATAAGATATTCTCATAAAATAATCAAGTATAAATTCATTTTTACCATAAATAACAAGGATATCTTGTGAATATTTCCACGTTTAGGTTATTAATATGTGCCCTTACGGCACATGTTAGAAAAATCGTTTAAGTATATCTTATATTAGTCGGACTATTTAAAATATACGACGACATGAAACAAATAAAAATAGAATTTAGAGTGAAGCAAATATTCAATTCCTTTACGTACGCATTTGACGATAACCTAACGAGTTAAGCGGAAAAAAATCACGATGGAGACCGTCTTGCTACAAAATAATAAAAGTATTAATTATCTATGTATTAGTTATTTATAAATTAAGTAATTATAAGGAAATTATCAATACTAAAGAAATTTTGAAAGTGGTGTTACACAAAGTTTAGCTAGCCATGCACAAATATGAGGCGCAATCGATACAAAATATACTCCTACACCCACCCGTGTACGTCTTAATTTAAAGCGGCTTTCACATCCACTCTACTCCGTAATAATAACAAAAGTAGAAGTAGAAAGAAAGCAGAGAGAAATTATAAGACGTTTTAACTTAAGACAGTATGTACTCGTATTAAGTAAGACTTACCGATACTCCTATATTTGCTTGTACAAGAAGCATGGGGAGGATATATAATTAGACAAAATGCATTATGTAATGTTTCGAGAAGAATAGGTGTAATTATTCTCCCTATTATTCAAAGTCCACTTTTCCAAGTCTCACCCATATGATTCTATAATTCTATAATTCTATTAGCTCATGTTACCTAAGCCTCATTCTTAAAGCTAGTCATAAGTCAACAACACATAAATAATCAATCATTTTCAAATGGGTCACATACAATTACTTAACTTTCCAATATCTTTTTACTTTAAACCGTCAAACATACACATTTGTTACGCTAATTTATCAATATTTACCTGCAGATCGATAATATACATGATAAATCATGGAAATCATCTACGATCATAACTTTTCTCTAGTTAGACCTAATCGCGAGCTTTTATAATGATCTAGTTAAAGAAGACATCATCGCGAGTTTTTATAATAAAATCTCAATTTTAGTTCCTCAATTATTGTACTAAATATATTTTAGAAACAAAAAAAGGAAGAGGATGTCAAAGGAAGCATTGATAAAGTTATCTTATACGACAAGCCGAACATTGCCCTAATATGGCCTTTTGACTGTGGTCGTATTCACATAATATGCCATGCTAAGAAAAATACAAGTAATATTATTTTCTCATTTTTTTATTAATAAAAATATAAACATTTCAACGGTATAATGGGCTTATGTCAATAGTCAAAGTCAAATACAATTAGTATTTAGTAGTACGATAGTAGTATTGTCTATGTCTATATAATTGTTTGTTGAACGACATACGTCTTTTTCGTGTAGTAAGGATCATCTGTCCCACTTTTGTGTCTCATTCTGTGTCCCAATCCATACAGATTTCGACACATCACCTATTGTAGGAATAAAATATGTAATATATATACTAATTGTTTGATGTGTCAGAATCTGTATGGTGTGGGACACCAAATGAGACAGAGGATCCTTACTGCTTTTTGTGGCGATATTGAATGGAATATATATAGAAACTTATAAATTGATACTTTGCATGTGAAAGGTGGATCATTTTTGTACCATCAAACCATGATTATATATTTTTATCCTATATATGGTGCCCACGTTGTGAGTAGGTAAGTAATCACAAAACTTTGCGTAATGATATGGTTGATTTATGATAAGTTTATTTGTGTTTAAAATAATGTCCATTAATATAGGTTAGGTGTATATATAAGGAGTAATTAGTATTATTATTTCGATAATTTTAGCTTCTAATATATAGAAAATGAATAAAACGGGAATAGTAAAACTAAAACTAAAACTAAAATTGTCGATATCTTAGTGTATATATTGGATGGGAGTATAAATTAGTAAGAGAAATGTGATCATATTACTAGGTTACCACAAGTGATATCGTATGCATTAATGGGTAATTTTGGGTATAACGGTATTTATATGTGATGTATATAGAATTGAGTGACTTTACGATTCGGCTGAAACGAGATAAACTGAATTAAATAAAGTCGAGCTGAATTGAACTAAACTGAATGTAGCTGAGCAGGAGTAAATGAAACTAAAGTAAGACTTAATTTCGTAGAACTGACTAAAACTAAACTCAATTGAACTGAATAGAACTGAGCTGAAATGGGTTGAAAAAACAGGGCTTAAGTGACTATTGATGCAAATTATAGTGAAGTTTATTTTCTTGAATCAATCAAACATTAATTTAGCTACTTTCATTCAATAAATGATATGATGATGAAGATTATAAATTAAAAGGACGTGTAGTAGCATGCATCCACTATTACATTATATAAACAATTACACATCAAGGCGTCATATACAAAGCACGCACTTAAGTGATAGGGAATGAAGATAGCACCTAATTCTTTAGGCCATATAAAATCACAAATCATCATTAATTCATTATATCTTTTATTTGTATTTTCCGTTTCAATTATGGTTGGATTTTATTATGATAAATAGCGATTATTAGATAATCAATCTTGATAAGTACACATACATAATTTTAATTTTGTCTTTCCTGACCACCCTATCCCTTGACTATAAATTCAGATTGTAAAAAATTGAGTTTTCAATCAATGATACAGAACTTAGTACGTACTATCATTTGTACATTAAGATAATAAATTAGGCCTTAAGTTTGGTTGCATGAAAAAGTGAATATTTGAGATTTTGAGTCTCTAAAGTTAATAATTGGGATAAATTGGTCGTTAAGTTATTTACAATTTGCAATTGTGAAAATTTAAATTATAATACGCAATAATTTTTTAATTATAATTTGCATCTTACTGAAAATCCAATTATAATATCCACGGATAAAAAAATTGTATAAACAATGTCATTGACCGTGAAAAAATCGTTTTTTTTTTCCTTAAATGATTTTATCATTGTTAAATATGTTGTTAAATTAGTGATGATTTGATTTTAAAAATGATTTGAGATTTTATTTATTTACACTTCAGTTGAAAAAGTCAAGTTGATGGACAATATCATTTTTGATGAGATTATCTTGTAAATTCTTCTCTATTTAGCTTATTAATATGTGCCCTTATGACACACGTTAGAAAAAGCGATATTAAAATTATGGCAAATGACACACTTTAAATCGTTTTGATAATACCAGGTATGCATGGCATAGTTTTGCGTTTACATGCACTTTCCTTAATCATCATTAGAAAGCATGCAAGCTTTACTACTATGAGTGAGTGATTTTACTGATTTATACGACTAAGGTAAACTTTTTTTTTTTTTTTTTTATCATTCACTAATTAGTTTAGGACGAAATAATTTCAACTACCCAATGCAATGAGCTCTAATTTTTTTTTTCCCTTTCAACTACAATTACGCATCGTATGATTGTATGAACTAGGATTGAGACAGCGTAAGAACCTAAATTACTAGAAGTTCAATCGAATAAATAAAAAGACAACTTGATACTTTAACCGTGTATAAATTCCAGTTTTGTGAATTAAATTACATATACGGAGTACCGATAAATAACGTAGCTATCAGAGACTTATCATCTCATTTAATCTATACATTAATACATAATTTTTAAGACCATTTTTGTAGGAAAACGTCATTACGTTAGAACGTAGGCTACATTCTATGTAACAACTATTTCATACTCCATTCCCTCGTAATTAAAGGAATAATTGAGATTTGAGATCCACCCAAGATATTTGTGTAAATGACATAAATATAATATTAGTATATTCACATAATAATGTGTGTGCCTAAGGACTACCTTATGTCTATATTTATCTTTAATTATTTTATTTAGGGAAATCTATAGAAATAATATTGACTTGGTACTTAATAAATAGTTAAATCTAATCTAGTCTATCTATTTAGACATAAACATTCATGCATCTTAATCAAATTCGGCCGCTAACATTACTCAAACCCATAAAGTAAAGACATAATTAAGCAACTAATAAAGTAGTTTCCAAGAGTAGATTGATTCTCTCTTTTGGCGTTTTCAGACTGCTTCCTCTACCTTAATTTATGTTTTAACTTAGTACTTTCTCGGTCTGTTTCGATCATTTGTTTATCTTTACTTTTGACACAATTATTAAGAAAGGAGTAGGGAATCTTTTGTGGTGTTACTTAGCAGATGACAAGTGGACAAATAATTACATTGGGATATTAAATTACTCATAGAAAACCCTCTAAATATAGAAAGACAAACAAATGAATAACGACACAACCAAAAACGAAAAATGGTAAACAAATGACCGGACGGAGGGAGTATATTATACGCCCTCTATTCAAGTCCAAACACAACATTTCTCTTTTACACGTTTGCCAATGCACGAATTGTAACGTAAATATGTCGAGTTTTACATCATAAAAAAATATAAAAATTTGATAATCTTATTGTACTTATAAAGGCAAATGAAACGAGATCACGCATGATCATATTTTATCTAACATATTGCAAGTAATGTTGTATTTGGACTTGAATGGAGGGAATACATTTCCTTGGCTTTATTTCAACTCATATCAGTTAAAGTCAGCTTTATATAATCATGTCAGGTCAGGTCAGGTCAGATCAACTCAACTTTATTGAAATTAACTATTCATTTCGCTTCATAAAATTCAGTAAATCTAGCTTCATTCATTTCGGTTCAATTCAATTTCTATCAGCTAAAAAAACAGAGCATAAATGTTTTAAGTGTCCAATATTCATATCAACACAGTTTTTTTATATGTAAAGTAATACTCCCTACTTAATTACAAGATTTGCCACATTTTCAGTTTAAATTTGAAGTATGTTTATGTGAAATTTGGCGCTAGATTTTATGCCTGGTCGTATTGCCAATTTACCATGATTAATCTTTGTGCGAAATATTGGTTAGGAATTTAAAACGAAAGTTTAAATTTCTGCACACGATACTCCGAATTTCTTGAATGTGTAGTTCATACCCCTAGTTTCAAATTTATCTTGTTCACAAACAAAAAAAATTTCAAATTTTTGAACCTGTTTCCCTTTAAATTTCAAAGTAATTAACGATACTTCTATCTATAAAGATTAGGAAGTTAACTATTAGCACATTCAAGTTTATTGGCCACCATTATGATGACTCTTAATATTTTTATCATCTTCAATCATATGTAAACTTTCAAATTAGTCATTGTTCAATCTTGATCACTTGGTTCATTTCTTTGTTACAAGTCAACTCAGTCGAGTAATTATAAATCAGGTTACATAGAATATAAACGTATTAATCAACAAATATAATGAACTTATTGATAAAATCATCAACTAATTAACCCATGCTTGTTAACCAATTACAATTGGTCTTGCTCCAGACAAAACATTTAGGTCTAAAGTAATAAAACGAAATTTTGTAACTATTTTACAGTTAATGTGACCCACTATCGAAAACAAACTATCATAAATTGTGACACTGATTGCACGCGTGTACCATTGTGATTACATTAATCATAAAATGGTCACATACTTGTGGCCGTTTGAAACAAGAAGTGAACCAACAAATACAATTAACTAAGAGTTGGTCTTGCTTCAGACGAAATATTTTGGTATGAAGTAATAAGACGAGATTTTGTAACTACTTTTGTTAAGAATAAAGAAGGAATAATCTTGTGTAATTATTGTTTGGAATTATATTGCTTGGTTTATTTCATTCATCTAACTTGATATTTATACAAGTTCATTTCATAACATCCAATTAGGCACATCAAAAGTCCCTAATGAATGCATACTAAATACTAGCAATTATCCATTGCTATTCTTATTCCTATTACCCTCCCGCAATCGTAAAGGCAGTAAGACGAACTTTACGATTGGAGCAATACAAGAAAACTAAATAAAAAAAAACGTCTTCATTTGATCGTCTTAATCTTCCTTCTTAAAAAACTCTTCATCTCCACAAGGTGATAAGGGTGCATATAGGACTTGCCAGTCATTTTGATGCGTATTGGACTCGCCAGACAATGTCATTTTTGCGTAACTCGCCAGTCAGTTTGGATGAATATAGGACTCGCCAGACAAATTCTTTTGCGTAACTCGCCAGTTTTTTCAATTTGCGTAACTCGTTAGTTTTTTTCAATGCGTAACCCGCCAGTTTTTTCAATGCGTAACTCGCCATTTCTTTCAGTTTGCGTAACTCGCCAGTTTTTTCAATGCGTAACTCGCCAATTTTTTTCAATTTTGCGTAACTCGCCAGTAAATTTGGTACCACCTTGCTCAAACTTTTTTTTTTGTTCAATCCAATTTTGAAGAAGACGGATGAGGATAATAAACAATTAGGAAAACCAAAAAGTCAAAGCCACACCTTGAATTCTTGAAGGTCGACTGATATGGAGTAATCTTCATCATACTACATATTGGTGAAAACAATTTTTTTTTTTTTTAATGAGGAATGCTAAACAATTAGCCTTGCAATCCTTACTAGAAAATCTTCTTACTGCCGTAGACCATTTGGTGGGAATGACAAAGTTTGTTCTTTGTTTTTCCCTTTCCTTTTTTTTCTTTTTTTTTCTTCATTTTTTTGAAAGTAGAAATTTTTCTATTTGGTGTCCTACCGGTGGGCGTCGTAGTTCCGGTCACCCACCGGTAAGAATGCGGAAACGTTTCTAGAGTCCTCAAGAAATAGGCTCTGATACCATGTTAAGAAAGTGAAGGGGAAGAGAGAATGTTGATCTTATTAGGCTCTGATGGCAATTATCCATTGCTATTCTTATTCCTATTAAGTTGTCATAAGCTGTGGTTACATTTTACCAAAAAGTGACAACACAATCCCGTCTTATTTTTCAGGCGAAAATGATCCGTCTGAAATAAGAATTTGCGATCAAGTAATTGACAAGTTACCAATCCATCTAAAATTTAGTTACCTCTTGCACAATCCGTTGACCTGTTCTATACTTCTAGACGTTTGACCTCACATGAGAACATCACCCGGCAATTGCGGCAGTTTAAAATCTCTAATCTATAATTATGAAAAGCTGCTTTTAATACATTTTTTTGTCCACTTTTCAAGTTAAAAAAAAAACATCTTGGATCGGATAGGAACCCATAATGGGCCCATTTAGACGAAAGAGAAAGTATACAAGACCTACGATAAGTCAAAGTCAGAGCATAAGTTGCAGTCAATGAAATTATTAAAATATTTCGTCAGCTAAAAAATAAACAATGGAAAAGTTAAACGCGTCAATACATTAGCAGACAAATTTGTTTGTTTGTTTGTTTGCATTAAAGCAATGAATACTCGTATGAGGGTTAGCATGAATCCGCCTAGGTTTGCGTGCACGTCTTCCTTATTACTCCCAATCACCTACAGTGTGTTCACAAGCACAGATATACTTAAAAAAAAAAAAAAAAAATTACGCATACGACAACGTAATCCTATTACGAGTGAAGACGTCCTTCTACACTCAAAGGAGAAGGACCAAAGGAGGATGGACCTCCTCGTTTGAGAGTAAACGTACTCCTGAAGCCTGAAGGACACAAGTATTTTTCATTACTATGCATCTCATTTATTAATAAAATACTAAAAAATTGGCTTTAAAATGTACAATAGTTAATTTAAAGATAACAATAATAACGGGTGTATCTATGCACCGGGTATTAGAAAATAGGAATTGTCACTGAAAGTCGCTGAATTACATGACCACCATTGTCGGCTAGTGATTTGCCCAAGGCAATCAGTGTAAATGGACATTGCCATGGACATTGCCTTGGACAAATACATTTACTGCCTTGGGTAAATCACTTCCCACCATTGTCGAAGGAATAAAGTCATTAGGTCCTTCAATCCAGTCATCTAGTCATATTTGGCTATTTAGGGGGGGAGGGGGAACTACTGGAGCGAATCGAGTGAAATAGAGGGAATATTCACTAACCAGTAACCACACTACTATTGGAGTGCACAAGTACATCAGATGATCAGAGGAAATAGCTGTTTTGCGATGATAATCAATATAATTATTTCGAGTGAAACCACCAAAGTTCAAAAAATAATAACCAAGCAATAAACGTTGATTAAACATACAAACTAAGATTACTAACAGAAAATACTAACTATACCTTAGCACAGATTCTTCTTTTACAGACGGTTTGAAGTTACGACGAACTCACACAGTCACAAGGTCACACCTTAAAGAGTTAAAGCAAATAGCGTAAATTCTAAGAAGACGTTGACTCCTGGCAGAAATGGGAATGTGTTTCAGGTGTTTGTGAGTAGTGGCAAGAGAGTCAAATAGACGGTCAGTTAGTTAGAAGCAGCACTTAATTAATGGGTTCCACTTGAAATGTCAATTACCAGGTGTCCCAGAAACTTGATAAAGACAACCCAACAACAATGAAAAGTTCAAAACTAAGCATCTACTGTATAACACTTCCAAAGTTCCCATTTGAAGCTGCACAGAGTCGCGTCCGACTTCGGAGTTCATATCATGTAGGATATAAGTTTAAAGAATACCCAACACGGAGAAAGCAAAAGAGTTCGGAAACTAGACCCGTTAAACTTTAGATAAGACGGTCTTGTGATTGGAAGATTACCGTGTTGTAACAGGCTTACCCAAAACTCACAGGATGTTTTTAACATTGCATAGTTAGGAAGCATGGTTTAGTAAACTAAGCACTTGAGTCCCAATTCCCAAAAACCTAAGGTTCATAGCAAGTCCAATACAATGTATAAACCATAGGTTACCAGATTCACTATGAATACGCCCTGAACGATTTCGAGTTCGCTCTTATAGGATGTGTGTTATTATGTAATTTCATTACACGACGTGATAGAACTCCCTCTTAGCGACTCGCAAATCGCAGGGTATCCGAGCGAATCCGGTAACCCGGGTACTATTAAACTATAAATCTGGTCATAAAAGGGATTGACATCATCATCAAATGTAGAAACAATGTCTATATCTTATACTCCCTCCTATTCTATGTATTCTTCCCTTTTCATTTAAGCTTTAGAATTAAGGAAATGAATTTGGACCACACAAAACACTATACCCCACATGCAATTAAATATAGACCACACAAAACACACAACCCCACCTTCAAAAATGGAAATAGGGAAGAAAACATGAATGGACCAAATAGGAAATAGGGAAGAATAGATGGAATAGGAGGGAGTAATAAAAATAGTATGGTCCTAAAGCTCCTGATAAATATGTCATTAGAGCTAATAACTAATACGCAGCTATAACCCATTTTCTCAAACAACTCTCACTTTCAGAGACTAAAAAGCTGATGTCTTATTATCACTAGTCATTAGAGGCTTAGAGCTACTTACTCCACTAAATCTACCATAGTAACATGGATAGTGGAGTGACGTCCATATCAGAGTATTACTCACATACAGGTGGGATTAAGCTAAATCTGGAGTCAGGTCCCTTCACTTCAACTGCATCTAAGGCTTAAGTTCATCATCCATAATCATAATCATACTATTAGCTTGAGAAGAACAAATGCACGAGATTTCGTTAGGAAACAAATATATAGAGTGCTAAGGGGACGAGGGGTGCTATCTACCTTCTCCCTCCAACCTTCTCTCCGACCTTCTCTCTTTACCCTCTCACAATCGGTTAAAGTAATATATATCGTGTGGGATCAGATGTCAAGTGGATGAGGCAAAATATATGAAATTTTAATCGATTGTGAGAGTATAAGGTAGAAAAAAGGTGAGTGGTCTTACAATAAAATATTGTAATATTGTCCAATACAAGATGTTATGTGAACTTCAGACTCGCCTTAGACTCTTAGAGTGAAGTCTGAAAAGAGTGGCGCTCCTGAAAAATGAGATGACACGGCTCCGACATATATTTATCGACACACAGAATGTAAGAACTGTAGCTTATCCCAAAATCCTCTATATGGCTCTATATTTCTCGCCCTACCTCTGTCCGTCTTACTTCCGAAACAAATTAGGAGTGAATACTGAATAGTGCCTAGCCTCTGAGGATACAAACTATTCCAAATATATACTTCATAAGTCAGGTTCTATATAAATTTAAATTCCTTTTGTTATTGGATCTTCCTTACAATTTGTTCTCCCTTAAATGAGATAAGTCAGCCTTAATGTCCAACTAGTATCAATGTCTGAGTAACAGAGGTTCAGAAAATATAACAGCAAAAAGTTTGTGAGAATGACTCAAAATAAGGGTGCGCACAACATTTTCGACGATATTTTGCACGACTCTTATCAGAATCAAGCGTGCAGAATATTCAAAGTTAAATAGACTATTCTAGTCAAGATATAAGAAAGCAAAAGATCACAACACCAAAGAAAAAAAAATACTTCAAAGACTGTCTGAGGAATATGACTAAGTTTGACTTTTGATTACCTTGTGCGCAGCATCAAAATTAAAACTGGAAAATGCTAAAATAGCAAGTGCATAGATCATGAACTTGTAGTAAGTCGAGATGTCAGATTTCAGAAGGAATAAGTTGGAAGCACAAGAAAAAACAGACCAAAGCTTTGACTTTCATCATTAATGATCACACCCTTTTCGGACTTCATGTGACAGACAAAACATTTTTAAAATGTGTTTTAACACTTGGTTTGTGCAGTAAGTCTCTCACGCTTCTAACGGGTCAAGTATATTCCAGTTGGTAGATAATAAGACAAACCTAGGGAATCACAAATGGCTTGTCTTTTCCTACCCATATGGGTATTATTTGACCCGTTACAAGCTTGTGACCGATATGCCCGTCACAAATGAGAATTTGTGTTGTTTGTGAGAGGGGTGTGGAAAAAGACAGCTAGTGTGTGAAAATAGCCATTCACAGGAATAAAATTATGTTGAAGATTGTCACTTAATATTAAATTTGCATCATTAAAACCAAAGATAATAGAAAATAACTGCCCATCAAACACAGAGGTCAAAAAGAGATCAAGTGGGGCTGCAAGTAGTAGTTCTAGGATCATATATCAAGAACTAGTCTTGAATCTTGATAAACTAATAAACTATATTCTGCAGTTCTGCCTAACTGCTAATTAAGTCATTAGGCAACTGTAGAGGTCACTTTGTTTAAGAAAAGGATATTATAATACTGCTTACAACTTAATCTGCTATATTAAAATATAATGGACTAATTGTTTCTGACGTCTATCTCACGTACTTGTTAGGTCAATGTCTTGACAAGGTCCGCTTTCTTTCAAAAGTTTGAACTAAACAAAGGAAAGGTGACTTCAGTTTATGTCAACTACATAGCATATAATATGGGCCTCATCAAAACCTAATAAGATAAAAATTCCAATCGAACATGGTCACAGCGTATTTTCAAGATAATTCACAAGACTAGCTCAAAAGTCAAAACCCGTTGGGGAAAACAAAAAGAAAAAGAAAAAAAGATACTAGTGCGTACAAGATAAAAATGATGGGGGGAGAGCCTATCAATCTTGCAACATCATCCATTGATGAGACGATGACCCAAGGTGATGAATGCAATGACAATTGATAAACACAGAAAATAAGACAACTCTCAACAGAAAGAAAAATACATGACAAGCCTTTTTCACATAAAGAGCTCCAGGTGAACTGAGAAAAGACAATAAGACAAGCTACCTCATACTGAACGTGATATCCTTTCATGCATCTTCGGCAGAACCAGATGCACCAACTACAGCTTTTTGTCTCCGGTGATGGACATCCCAGTTATAAACCCGAGCAACTGTAACCTGTTTGATTATAAGCAATCAATTTAGCGTCATCCATACCTTTGTTAGCTTGGTTTGATATGTAGCAGCCAGAAAGTCAACAACGGCATGGATACTAAAGCAATTATATGGCTGTACGGGCACTAAGCAATGGTGATATGAACTATGATTTAGTTTACTGCTACAAGATAAAATATGCTTCCTCTGTCCCAAAATATATTATAAGTAACTATTCCATTTTATTTTTTGTCCGAAAATTACAATACAATATATATACTAAATAATTTAAAAGTTTAAATGGATGTCTTTTATGTTAACCTCTACTAACAGGGCCGAATGAGTGATACAGTACACCTCAACTTTGGGAAGCATGGCCTTACTCCTTGGCTTAAAATTTGATCAACAACTGACATTGATTAAACTTTTTTGTACGTATACAGTGTTAAGTTTTCAAAATTTAACCACTGGCAAGATTCCCTTAGTGGCCAAATTCTCTTTAAGCCTAAATACTTGCTCTGGAGCATTTCCCATAATGACATCGAGAAGGGCCTAATTAGAGACACTAAAGCAATGGTTAGTGACGCAACACAGGTGTCAGTCACCCCCAGGCCCAACACCCTAATCAACTAAAATAAAAATATGGTTACTGATGAAGAGTTCAAATCCTTAAAAGCATCAGCCACAAACGTTATCTAAGCTAAACATTGAATAACGGAAATCTCAAGCTTAATGACAACATTTCGCATGTTTTACCGTTATATTTTTAATTCTCTTACTCCCAGGCCGTGCATCTTATTTTGTCAGTCCCAAAAAGACGCATTAGTTGACATAATGTAATTCAGCGATACGAATGTCTTTGAAATAAAATGGGAAATCTAAAAATGTGTCAAATGTATGTCTACAATGATCAGCAGATTTCCAGCGGTCGTAATGTTAATGACTACTGAGGCAATGTTCCCATATTCTATTTCTTTAGTTTTCTTTTCTTTATGTAATTGGTCGTGCACAGTTTTAAAGGATGATTCATGTAAGCGGCCCCCAAATCTACACATGCTGATATTCGAAAAAGCCACTATTGTACTCTTAAGAAAATGTAAATATGTAATACACCCAATTTGCATAAAAATGTCAAACCTGCGTAATAGTCACTTGGTCCCTCAAAAATTGTAGATCACCAACCAACACATCTAAACTTGCTTTTGCATTTTCCAGGTTCTTCGTCAAAAGAGAACTCGCCTGAAAAATAGGTGCACAATATGTGAGATCTACACTCCGTAACCTGGAACATAAAATGCACATTTAAGAACTATATGCCCACCTCTTCACATGAATATTCTAACATCACATTTGCCCCCAGCCATAAGCAGACTGAATCTGAATCCTCAATACGAGCACGAGAATATATGCCTTCCGAAACTTCAAAATCAGCCAGCAAGGGCTGCATTTAAAAGATGATACATTTCGTTACAATCTTGAATGAATATCAATAATAGCAACAATAGAAAAGCTTTTATTTTATTTTGTGCTTCTAAGGAAGTTTGGTCCAGCTGAGTAGTAGACTAGTAGCTGACTATTTGAGTATTTCGCAGGTTTGTATTATGAATAGCTCGGTCAATGCAAGCTCAAAACTAATTAATTGAAGTGAACTGCAAAGACATCTCAAATCTCGAGTTCAGAGCAGCATTTGAAGATTTTCTTGAAATATACACCACAGATAACCGTTTCTTAGCTCATTAACAAGGAATCAATTTGATTTATCGTATACTCTATAGTGAATCAAGCGCCTTCAAAGTGGGAGAAAGTTGCAAAGAAAATGAGGAATTCTCCAGCCCCTTTCATACCTTTCCCTTTGCTCCACAAAGGGTTACAAGATTCACAACCACCCCAACTTGCACAAGTAATTTAAAATTTTAAGTCGCTCTTGATAGAATGATAGAGAATCTGGTACACTTGGAGTATTAGAATACAGAAGATAAACAATTTTCACTATGTTAATACGCTTGATTTTTGTAATGTTAAAATAAAATTCAGTATTCGGGAATTCAGAATATTATTATCGAAGTTTTTAAGCATGGCATTTAATCTGAATTAAACCTCTAAGTTACCTATGTTTTTGTATCTACAAGGCTACAAGTCTACAACACTACCAATTTACTAAATTTTGAGAATTCAGTGGACTTCGTACGAATTGATTATCGAAGTTTTTAAGCATGGCATTTAATCTGAGTTAAACCTCAAAGTTACCTATTTTTTTGTATCTACAAGGCTACAACACTCCCAATTGACTAAATTTTGAGAATTCACCAGACTTCGAACAAATTGATTGTCGAAGTTTTTAAGCATGGCATTTAATCTGAATTAAACCTCTAACTTACCTATATTTTTTGTATCTACAAGGCTACAACACTCCCAATTGACTAAATTTTGCGAATTCACCGGACTTCGAGCGAATTGATCCATGAATTCGGGTGACCCGATTTGCAAATTTGGACAATCGGACTATCATAGGCCTACATGAGTGAATCCGGTAACCCTGCCTCCTCTCCCCTCCTCTCATTCTCTCCTTGTACTTTAAACCCATTTAGTTAAAAATTTCTTTAACCCCACGGTTCTTGGTGTCCATCATTCCATCAAACTAAGTTTCAAGCAGTTTGTCCCTATCCTCACATATAACTTCTTTGTGTCTTAGTATCTCACGCGTGGTATTAGATATGTGGCCTAAGATACCATAGATAAACGTTACTGAGCCTCAATCCTGAAGCCATAGGGGATTCTCAAAATTGGAGATATGACACGCCCAAACAAAAAAAAAATGCTCATGGTAGAAGGATGATGAAGTCTGATTACAAACGTAAAATTCCACAACTATTAAGCAAATAGAAGAAGACTCTTCAAATATTGACCAACCAAACTTGCATATATAAACCTTGATAAAGACGAATAATTACTGAACTGGCTTTTATTTGATACCCAGAAAAGGAGACCAGCAAATTAAATCTTGTTGAATCATATTGAAGTAGAATAAACGACAAGATGGGATACACATAAGAGACTATCCTGGAACACGGATACACGTCTCTGTACGCTTTTAGCGTAAGTTGAATAGACCAAAAAAGTGGTTGCTTTTCACATTCTAAACAGGTTGTTCACTTTCTCCTGATAAAAAGGGGAGTATTGATGTAAACTTCTACAGCATATTTTGCAAATGATTGATACATTCATTATTACTCTTCAGGTTTTTCAAACCTAGTTACAAAATCCTCTTTCCTTCCCTCCCATACTCCCTTAAAACTGTGTAATGTGAACTTCCAAATCCGGAGTTATCTACACTGAACTATTAAAGTGATTAAAAAGTAATAATAATAATAATAATAATAATAATAATAATAATAAGCGATAAACATGCAATAAAGAAAAAGGATTATCCATATAGTGAGTAAAGCCATGGATTGGCAATTAAGAACTACACAGTAAGGGAGAATACGACAAAGATACACAGCAACAAACCTCACCGGTACCCTTCTTCGCTTGCAACGTGGCAACAATGTCCAAGCACTTCTCAATATCAGGAATCTTTGCCTGAGAAGAAAGACGTGTGAGTAAATCAAAGTATACAAAACTTCAAATCATGATCATTCTTTACTTCAGTAGTTGAGTACATAACAAGCATTTAATTAGATATAGAGCATATTTTGACAAGAACATGAGAATCTCAACTACCGACCCAAGACTATAAAAGATATTCTTCCCAAACTACAGACTAAAGTTGCCAAACTGAGAAAAGTTTTTAATTTGACTCATATCCGTTCCCTTACAGAAATTGGCTAGAATAGGTTAATCCAAATCACCCAATAGACAGAATTTCATGTAAATAATCAGTAAGTTGCTAGAGAATAAATCAGGAATTCCGATCTCCCATAACCCCAAAGAGTTTCAAGTTAACGAATACATGAATCTCAAAAAAAAATCCTCTGAAATGGAGTCATAAATTCATATCATCATCCATAAAATCAATTACTTGAGTAAGCCTGAATTATTCAGGTGTTCAGATATCGATAACTGCTTGAACACAATACTAAAAGTCTAAAATCCTGCAGGATAACCCGCCTCAAGGGCTCTATATGACTTCTATATTAATAGCTTCGAGTCTTCAACAACTTTTATTTCATCTGCAAATCAAAGTTACTAGTCCAACAATTTGAAAGATCACCAAAGTTTGACCGCAATTTCGAGATTCGGCGTCATAGTTACCCTTGATGGGTCTATATCTTTTCAACGTCAGCCACTTTCTCAATATGATTGTGGTTCAGATTCACTTGGTGCATTGAACGATTTAAGCACTAAAATATACACCTATTGCAAACCAAGTATCAGCTCAAAGGGCCACCGGCCAAGGTCCATGTACTTCCACATGAAAATTTGAACTGAAAGGCCTTGAATCCAAGAAAAGTCTAGACTCTGACCACTATTATGTTTCTCGAAACTTCATAAACACCTTCTCCCACATGTACACTAAAGCCTTGCTTAGATGGGGAAATTTGGCGCGAAGGAATTTGGAGGGGGGTAATTTTCATTGTTTGGATAGCAAAATAGAGGTAGAGGACTTGGAGGGGAGTTCCCTCGTACATGAAAAATCATTTCTCCTTCAACAAAGGAAGATTTAGAGGGAGAAGTCCCTCCCTCCATTCCCCCTCCCCTCCTTTACCTACATTTTGGTATCCAAACAAGGTCTAAGAGTTCTTCCGTCTTTACCAATTCCAAAATCAAGTCTCAACCTAAGCAGAATACCATGAATGCAAGTAAGGCCTAAAGGCATACACTTTTGAATAAATCTAGCCACTAACTCGCTAAGAAAGAGTCACACAGGTAAGATACATATTGAGACCATACGATCCCTCACACGATGGAAAAGCATTGGAATTCCAACAAGTTTCTAGAAAACAAATTGTTTTAAGCCCCAATCATATGATATATTAAGTACTACCTCCATTACAGGTTGCTTACCTCAAAATGCTTCAGCCACTAAACGATCAATATACAAGGAATGCTAAAAGAAAAAGGAAAGGACTCACAAGCTAAACAGAGTCTACTTACTTTCTTCAGTACGCATAAGAGTATTAATGGAGCTTCATGTCTTAAAAAATACTAGCGGTTTCACACCAATTTCCAGTAATAAAGCATGATAGGCCTTTGCTTACAATAGACTACATATTGTACTTGAGTAAAGAAAATTTTAGAAAAATATATCGTGTGAATAGAATTGCATAAAAAAATAGAAGTATATTCAACCCAAACACAAATCTCTGATATATTTACAATTTTACACATAATAACACCCCGTTCCTTTGTCAAATAACTCAACCAAACATGTTAAATTCATTGGCTTTTTGCCTCTGGGAAAGGAAAGAACTTAAAAGGGATAAGAGTACCTGAAGCTCTCTCTGCTGAGCAAGAAGCTTCATCTCAACTATCTTGTATTGTTGAAGCCTGAAATATAATGCAGAAATCAATGGTTAAACAAGGTATTACAATATTTAATGGATTATACTGGCTCATATAAGCCACTAACAGCGCATACAAGATTCAACTTCACGTAATTAAAACAGTTAATAAGAGCTACAAGACAGATGGGCTTGAATTGTATTTGCATAGTCGTATTTGCAAAATTTTACCAACTTATAACACCACACTTCCTTTTACTTCTCAAAAAAGTTACAACAGATAATGAACGGACACGTATGAACAAATCAAAGTGTGCGTCCAACTTAAGTCGCCTGAACTCTCAAAAGTGTGTCTCCAACTCCTCCAATGCATATCGCCCAAAGTCTAAAATCTCACCTATTTTTAAGTTTCACACAGTAATTCAATCTTCCAAAACTTTGATCTCAGATTCTCTAAGTACACAGGTGAAAGTGATGAGCAAGTGTGCACACATAGCATACATAGACACGATCAACCAAGTTGCTTTCAAGTTTCAACATTAATACGTAAACCTAAAAACAACCATACCTATAGCCTTTAGCAAACATATAGCTAAAAATTACGTAAACGAGATACAAAATGAATACTCCCTTTGTCCTAATCACGTATTTACCTTTTTTTATTCTTTGTGAGGGCCGAGGGGTACTTTAATCAAAGGTAAACAAATGAACGGGGCCGGAGGGAGTATTACAGCTACAATGTAACATAACGAAATGATATTACGTCAATTTCACACAAATCCATACCATAACAGCACTAATTATCAAACTTACTTATGAGCTACACATATTAAAACCCTTCATCTCACCTATTTTTTAAGTATTCATTGTAACTCGATCTTGGAAAATTTGATTTCGGCTCAATAATTCTGGAGAAAAATGATTTAACTAAATTCACCTACACTGCATTGACACAATTGACCAAGATGCTCCCATCATCAATACATAACCTAAGCACAACTACACTTACCACCTTTAACAAAAACCGAGCTAAAATCAACAAGAAGAAAAGGAATATTACACCGATAACCTAACAATTTCAAACAAATTCATAACCACAACACTAAGAGTCTAAATGTCTAATAAGCGAAGCTTACTTATGATCTAAACATACTAAAACACCAAAGTCCAACATCTTAACCTCTTTTAAAGTATTCAAAGTAATTGAATCTTGAGAAATTTAATCTCAGCACAATAATTCCGAACAAAAAACGATTAACTAAGTTCGAACACATTGCATTAACACAATAAACCAAGTTGCTCCCATCATTAATAAATAACCTGAGTGGAACTACACCGACTACCTTTAACAGAAAATCGAGCTAAAATCAACCGGAAGAAAATGATCACAACAGCAACAACATAACAATTTCACACAAATTGACAACATAACAACACTAAAATCTCGAAAACAAACATAACAAGCTAAAAATCAAATTTACTAGTGATCTAAACCTACATTAATCGGACAATTGAAGTATCCGCACTTCATGTAACACTAAATAATTGAAAACTTCGTCGAAAATAGCCGTTTCCGACACTGCGACTGCGTTTCGTGTACAGCACTACGAGCTAAAAATCGAACTTACAAATTATCTAAACTAATTAATCAATAAGGATTTTAGTGCAATTAATTATGATTAATTAAACAAGTGATCATACTATAATAAATCGAATTAATTAATTAATTAAAAAAATAAGATAGTTGAAAAATGAAAGTACCTTTCTTGGAGAAAAGCGAGAGTAGAGTTGACATCAAGACCTAATTGATCGAGATAAATTTGAACATCTTCAACAAAAGCCGCTGCCGGAATACCTCTTCTTTCATTCACCGCCGTGGTTTCCGCCATTGTTTACGCCGGAAAATAGATATTTTGTAGGGTTTTGCGGTGGTGAGTTTGGTGTGAGGGTGTTGGACCAGGTGAAGCCGTGAAAGAGACTTGAGTCCAAATGTTGAAGATGTTGAATTGGATTTTGGATATTTAGTTTGGGCTTTGATTGTTTTGATTTGGGAAGTGAGTTAATGGGGAGTGTTCGGGTTAGGCTTGGTAAAATTGATCCGATTTGAATTGTGATATGGGAGACGGGTTTTCGGGTCAGTTCAGAACTTTACAGGTCTATATGGTTTGTTCCCAATTAAATACGACATTGTTAAATTGTAAATAGTATACTTTTGAGTCTATATATTAGGGCGGAAATATGACCTGATAGCTCTATTTGACAAAACGGTAGAAAAGATTGCGGTTAGTAAATTTTAGTAGAATGTTTGACTATCAAGTTATAGTAGCTAAATTAAGAAAGAGAGTTTGGTAATAAGCATATCATATGACAAGTAAATTATTTTTATGAGTAAATTAAATATGTTGTTACAATATGCTGTTAATAACAGCATAATCAAAATTAGTAGACTCCAACCTCTATGTTATCACACTATGTCGTTGACACGTGAAATTCGTAGATTGATTGGTCAATATATTAGTTAGACTGGAATCTACTAATTTCACCCAAAATGATGTTTACCGAGCATGGCCTATATATAATCTAACTTGGAAATAATTTGATTTGAAATGACTGGCATGGAAATAGTTCGATTTGAAATGACCTAATGTGACCACAAATGATGTGATATGGCTTATTTGAAACAAAGGCAATGATGAACCTAGGGGTATGAAAATTTCAAAGAATTAGTTGTAATTTTCAGATTATTTTTAGTTAACATTATGTCATTATTATTTTGCCCCCGCTGAATTCAAATCCCGACTCTATTACTACCGTGCATGCATTGCACAAGATCTAGATTAGTTTAAAGTATAATTCGCACTAGCCCTAATCAACTTTCATATTTTGGATTGTAAATGACTTTACTTGAAATAACTCAAATCTATTTTATCTTATCTTAATTGATAATTGTATATCAGAAAATGACCTAAAGTGGCCAACCTAAACCCGATCCAATTCACTCTCTCGACATGGGATAAAAATGGAATACAAACACATCAACTATTTAAGTGATCTCACGAGATAATTATAATGAAACTGTTTCTCATAAAAAGTGGCTTGGCCTTTAGCTATAATGTTTAATCTTTGTAGGATGTAGGTGCTAGCTACATTATTACATATGCTGATATACTTCATCTAAGAACCAAAAACGTGCGATATTTACGTGACTATGTTCAATGCACGTAGCGAAAGATCTTAGGAAATACTCTCTCTATTCAAGTCCAAACACAATATTTCTTTTTTACACGTTTGCCAATGCACGAATTATAACGTAAATATCTCGAGTTTTACATTATAAGAAAATATAAAAATTTGATAATCTTATTGTACTTATAAAGGCGAATCAAACAAGATCTCACATGACCATATTTTATCTTACATATTGCAAGAAATCGTAAAAATTCTTTTCACTCATGAATAGTGTCAAAAAAAAAATGTTGTATTTGGAGTTGAATGGAGTGAGTAGTTGGTAGGTTGGGGAAGCCCAAAACTCCCCTTTAACAATTTAACTTTAGGTTTATAACTATATTTCACCAAATAGATTAGCAGTTTGCCCTTATCAGTCTCGTAATTAAGTGAATGTATTTTAAGTAGTAAGTTTTACTTGTAAATGGGTGACTCGTCGCAAACTTAAAACGGATCAAATCTCCATCACAAAGTGGGGGCTGCTCCATTTATTTCATCCGTGGCCATGTGTTAGAGAGCCGTCATCTAGGGTATTTGCCCATTCACCATCACTGGACTACGGACAACTGGAATACCATATTTGTAAGCAACATGTGTATACCCGAATATAAATTCTCATTTAAGACGTATAACTTGGTCAAATATATATAAAATTATATGGCAAATTTTTTAGAAAATGTGAAAAGTTTTTGACTTTATTACCAACATGTAATAATATTTGACTCATTTTGTTTGACTCATTTAAGATTTAAGACAAATACTTCATCTTAAACAAGACTTACTGATGCCCAAATAGATCTTCTACTCTCCCTTTATTAAGGTCATTTATAATTTTCTAGTTTCTGGTATTGCCACGTTTTTAAAACTTTTTCTCACAAGTTCGAGTTATAGGCAATTCCAAAAGAATTGACCAAATTAAATTTTAGTGTAATTGACTAGTTTGGCTTCACATTTATTTTAATTTTGTAAAATGGGAGAGTTTATTCAACCGTCTTAAAAATGGGAGAGTTTATTGATTAAATTTAGAGCTGAATACAGAATCCTTATCACAATAAACACTAACTGATAAGACAAAAAAAACACTAACTGACCGCCACCATAGTCGATTCTAACTTTAGCTACCTCTATAGCTCCAATTACAACCCTAATACCTTATTTCTAATGGTGTAGACCATTCGGTTTAATCTGAATTCGAGCCAGATAAGACCACTAGGGCGGTAAAGCAATCCCTTATGAGTTTTAACACTACTGTATTCACGAAGCTCGAACACGATACCTCTGGTTAAGATAGGACAACCCTAATATCCTAATAGTTAGACCTGGACATTTGTGCGGCCCGCTCTCTCGGGCTCAACATTTCTCAGCCCGCCCAACCCGTCTTTTGAACCGGGCCGGTACCGGGCTCCATCCCCCCATCCCACATACGTAGCCCGCTAGCTTATTTACCCAATTTTCCCCAACCGGGCCGGTCTTGGGTCATCTCCTATCCAGACCGGCACCCTCCCCATCCCACACCCATTGGCCCGGTGTGTGGGCTCGGGCTCCTCTTCCCCAACCCGGCCCGTGCTAGTCCAACCCGGTGTCCAGCTCTACTTAATAGTTAATCACTTAAAGATGCCAACAAGTTTAGTCAACCATGCATCATATACCTTATTTATGGAACAAAATATAAGTTGGTTTAGAAATGAAAGCCAAAAAAATGTACTCACTTTCAACTTTTGTTTGAATAGAAGAAGACAAGATAAAGCTAAAAAGAAGGCAAGTATGTGAATATCTCTAGTGTATAAGTGGTGAGCCTTAATACACATCCTTTAGTTGCACTGATAGCAATATCTTAGTTACTCATATTACTTTGCCCGATTAGCCATGACTCTAGTCTTGTTATGGTCAGTGGTCCTTTTTGCTGTGCCATGTTCTGCTAAGCATTTTGGTCGTTTCTGTATTTATCACTTTTGTGATTTGTGATTTGTGATTAGGACACTTTGTTTTATGCACATGGGGACCTTCTTTGGCCTATGCTTCCTACATTTTTATTAATAGACACAAACAATGACCATGTCATTTTCTTTTTCTTTTCATAATAATTCAACATAACAAGACATTCAATCACTATATTGGATGAAGTTAAATAACTTATTAAAGTTAATGACGTATTCTATTATGAAATATAGAAAATAGTGGCCATTTGATGTATTTTTTTTTACGTCTATCTATCACTTTGAGTCATCTAAAGTAAATAACCACTATGTTTTAACGAGTATAAGTTGAGCGAGACTGTTAAGAGTGCTTACACTCAACTAAAGGCGTTCTACTTGGGTTTTTTTGTTTGTTTTTTCTTTCTAAGTAAGATGTTGGACAGTAAGAGGAGCGAGTTTTAAACTATTAACCTCTTGTGTGAATACTCAATATTTCATCATCGAACCGACTGAGGGCGAATGATAATATAACACAAAAATATGAGAAATCTGCAGGGTTGGACCCCTTTAAACATAACAAAGATCCTCCAAAGCTAACATTATATTAATTAAGATATTATAGTTGAATAACAATAATAACAAAGATAATAAACTAGGGAGTAATAATTTAATATACAAGAATCTCTCAAATTGAATATTGTCATTGATGCAAAATGAGGTGATAAACGTACATTGTACATATACCAAATTCTAACCACTAAAGGCATGCCATATAGTAGGCATTCTAGTCTAGGCACTATCATAATTATAAACTTGATGTTCTATGAGATTAATTAATTTTATTAAGTGGACATTGAGCTTTTCTTGTTGTCATTTCAAAAAGATCATATAATATTAGTTATATAATTAATAAGTTAAGTGACTACCTAATATAGTGTTAAGGATAAGACTTTTAAAGTGGAATTGCCATGTGCTATTGTTGTACTCATCACTTTTCATTTTATTGCCTTTATTCGTCTTAACAATAGATTAATCAACAAGATTTTAATAGTAATTATACAAGAACCTCATGCTAAGATGACTTAGCTTAAGGATCTCGTTATTATATTAACAAAACTCCACGTCAATGAATTAAGATCGATGAAGCAATGATTTATAAGACTATTCGTAAATTCACTAAATAACATCTCTTTTTCAAAGTTTCACATTATGTTTCGAGAGTTCTACTTTGGAAAAGTGTATTTTTTAAGGTAAAGTACTTCTATTAGGACCAGGATCCTACTTGTAGTCTTGTACATACTACTTCGTAGTAAAATAGAATAAGGTGTACCAGGGGCGGCTAAGACCAGGTGCGGGCTGAGCAAGCAAACCGGGCCTCCAATTTTGTGGGCCTTGTGTTCGTATTCTATTAGCAAAACAAAAGTAATATACATAACGGCATTTACATTAAGCAGTAGAAGAGTGGTAGTACAGTGATTAGGTTATGTATTGTTAGCCAAAGCCACGCGTGTTCGAGCCCTGCAGTAAACATTTCTTGTTTGCATTATGTTTTTCGTCTTCTTTTTCTTTTCTATAATATCCAATACATATTATCGACTCAAAATTTGAGGGCCTCCGTTTCATTGTTGCACGGGGCCTCCGACGGTTTCGAGGCGCCCCTGAGGTGTACATAAATACATTTGAAAAATCTATCGAGATACTCGATCGAGTTATTAGTCATGGAGGAAGATACTTCAAATTTTGTTATAGTAATTGCATTTGACAAGTTGGAAATTAAAGGGCAAATCTGTTATATGACACATAAAAGAAGTGTACCAGATATTTGTATTTAGGGCCACCCATAAAATAAGATCTTTGATGTTTTTGTGGCATGCAAATTCACTAGATAAGGTCTCTTTTCAAAGATTTTACTTATTATTTTTTTGAAAATTTTAAGGTATATACTGTATCATTTAGACACTTAGAACACATGTAACAATTTTCTCACCGTCAATCTTTTTATTTCTCAGATTCAGAGGGTAGCCAAGTTCGGCTAGAAAGTCGTTAGTTTCTTTAGATTTTAACATTAAGCCTTTCAGTTTTCATTAATTTTTTTTTTTATGTCAAATGAGTCAACAATCCATTATAACATACAAAAAGCTAATTTACACCAAAAACCTAATACTCACGATCGAGAAATACTATCAACTTTCGCTTTTCGTCTTCTCTCCAACCTTATCTTTTTTCCCTAATACACGATTAAAATAACGTTTACTTAACCCAATTGTTTAACTTTCAAGGAAAACAATCAATTATTACTCAAGTAATATAAGCCGGTGTTAGAGTAGAAAGTCAGAGAAAATAAGAAGGTGAAAGTCGATAGCATTCCAACGTCGAAATCTTAACAACTAAGTAGAGACATCTTTATCTTAACTTGTATCGAAGATATGATACCATAAAAACGACATGTTTGTTGATAATAAATTTGTACTAAAGCAGGTGTTAGATATTGGTGTGGTGTGTGTAGAAATGCTGCCAAAAACTCCATAACTTATTACTTCTGGACATTTAACATTTTAACTGAGTGTCATAACATCTGAAAGAGTACAGCTAGAACGTGTCGGACCACTAATGCTAGCTTATTTATATGGTAATGCTTTATCTAGTGTCTTCTACTACTACTACTACTACTCTTACTCTCTACCCCTCTCCCCTTTTGTTTTTTCACTTGTCATTTTCATCTTAATAAAAGCCTATTTATATGTCCATCAAGTCTCACCTTATACGGACATATCCGTAATCAATGAATATGGGTTGTCTCTCATAAAAAGATAAGTAGAAAACCAGGTCGTCACTTGGTTTCCAACTTAGCCTCCCACTTGTCTATTTGTGAGAGACAACCCGACCCGTCTTCATGGAAGACAACAGAAATAACTCGTCTTTAATGAGAATTAGTGTAAGTTGGAAACCAAGTATCATGCTTGATACGTCAGAATAATAAGCAAACTCTTGTATTAGTGTTATGTGTCTTCCTCGCCTTCCGTCTTATGCAACGCGAAGTCGACTAATACAAGAGTTTGTTTATTATTATGATGTATCAAGCTTGCCTAAAACGGACAATAACATATTGGTTGATCATCTAAGACAGAGGCGTCCGTCTTATCGGTTCAAATATCACCCCAAATGAGCATATAAAAATAAAACCTTCACCGTATCTTGAATCTGTTTTAAGGTGAAGACGGATATCCGTATCTTGAATATAAAAATATGGGTGAGTTGATTGGTAGAGGGACAGCCTTAAAATAGGCAAAAATGCTATGATAAGTAGTGTAAGAAAGAAAGAGGAAATGGACAAAGAGTGATCCCTAGTCCCAAGACTGTTGCCAAAAGACAGAGAGCTGAAAGTTTCTCCATGTGCGTTTTGGCACCTTTACTACTCTAAATTGGCCTTTGGATTCATAGGGATTCTCTCACTCATGAATCAATCAATGATTCTGCACACACTCTGCTCTCTTTCCTATATCTCACATGTCTACTATATTATCTACCATCTCCTCATTAATTCTTTCTGCTACAAAATACCCTCTTTTTCCCGCAAATAGATTAAAGACGGTCTTCATTTTAACGACAAATGCGATTATTTATACTGATATACTGTCATAGCTTAGAAAACTGTCCTGGTACATGCATTTCGTGTTAATGAGTCACATTTACCTCGTATTCAGCTAATGATGAAATGTGACTCGACTTCAAACATATAACTGGTATACATATAATTATACATATAACTGGTATAAGTAGAGTTAGGAAGTACAATACTCATTCAAGTACTCAACACTTCGCAAATAATGCCGCAAAGGCTAAGGCGAAGTGCTAATTATTAATCGGGATAGACTGAAATAACATACGTAAACGATTTATAAGGAACACCGAGTTACTTAGTGTGTAATTTATGTATGCACCTAAGAAACAGTTATACATGATTTATACAACATTATCGTCTATAACACAAAAGTTCCCGCAAATTGTAAGATAAGAGATAAGCCATTTTAAAATGGGTCTATGGAGATCTTCAATCACCCCATGTCTAAAATTAAAGTTATTAATTTATTATATGGTGTTAAAATTAAAAAGTTTGAATCCCTCATCTATTCATCTTCGCACCATTTACTCCTAGGCCTCATTATATTGAAGTATTGAACCAACAAATGACCTTCACATTGCTCACTTGTATTATGACTAGAACAGTAGAACTACAAGTCCACATTTACAAATAACAGAAATAGAGATATTCAGATATATTCATGTAAAAAAAATCAACAATTTGTTAAAACATAATCCCGTAAAAGGCTTTTTTACAACAAATGCGAATTTAAAAAAATGATTGTGATAGAAGGAATATAAATAATTGTATATTTTTTTAACTTAAATATGATCAAAGTTTATGCTCAGCTAAAAAAAATCAGACAGAACAATATAGTGGTTGAACCGATAAATAAATCACAAATTAAGACAAACATTATCCATCTTAAACTTAAGACGGGTAAAATACATTTCAAATCACCCAATTGTTTCCTAGGAAATAGCAAAAGTTTTGTCTTTATTAACATTATATAATAAAATATGTATTGGATACGTCTTAAACTTCAGACGAATAATGTCCCACTTAAGCAAGATATGCTCTAAATAAATTACTTGGAGAGTTGGAGTAATGGGTTTGTATACTGTATAATACTGTTAACTACTGTTGGTTTTTGTAGTATTTCAACATTTACTGGAACTAAAGCTCAAATGACATTACCTCAAGTCCCCAACTCCTCAAGGGCATAAACTTCAATGATCCTCAAATATAAATATGATCAAGTTGACTGATTGACTGTCAAACTCAGTTAGCAATTTTAGCATTCAAATCTCATTTTGGTATAGTAAACCTAAGCCAATACACAAACCAGTACTGTACAGACAGACAACAATAACACCAAATCCTTGTTCCAAGAATAATTTTCTCTTTAAATTTTGACTTTTTAAATTATATACTCAATCAACCTTAATTTTTATTTCAGATATATTCGTCTTAATTTTAAAACTTGTCTAATCTTTCTAAGTTGAATGTTATTTGATTGTGTTAATCTTAAAACGAATATGACCATTAAACGAGAAACAATGCCATGTTTAATTATCACAATTAAACCCCCAAATCACAATTTCCTTAAAAACTCGTAAAAATATATATCGTCTAATATTCCACTTTAATGAAACTACTCCGGTTTTGTGTGTCAACTAAGCTACAAGAACATTACAATTTACGGGGGAGGGAACTCGAAAATACTGCATAGTATCTTCTATGCTTCAATCTTAACCACTAAACTAAGATATTTTCAATGCGAAAAGTATTCCATAGATGTAATTTTTTCACAAGAAGATGGGAAGACAATTAGATAAACAAAACAAGAAAACTAAAATGAAAAAATAAAAATGCAACAACTAACCTTACATCAATCAAATATTATCCACCATCATACACAAACCCACACGACATTAACATTCCCCAACTAACAATCTTATCATAAAACCGTCTCATTATTATCTGGTGACGGAGAACTGGCCTCACCAGAAACTCCGTCACCACTCCCCACAGAACTAGAAACCGCGCTCAAGCGCGAAAGTAACTCCCGCATAGCCCTAATTTGCATCTCAAGAGCAGGAATATAATCCGTAGCTTCTTCAAGAATAATCGGAAGCGTCTCTTTTCGACAACCGGGAACTAATCTTCCTAACGTCTTCACCTTCCTTTCAACTCCCGGTAACTCTTTCCCTTTCAAACTCAATATCCTCGTCGAAGACGTCTTCGATACCGAAGGTAACCGGCTAGGGCCGGTAATGCTGACCTTCTGTCGTTTATGTTTTTGATTCAAATATTTAACTTTTATTTTATTAGTCAGTATTGCTTGACTCCACCGCGTTCGGCCTTTCGCCGCGATTGCTAACGCTTTATCCGCTGCTTCTTTTACTGCGCGACTACGCCGCGGCGCTGAAGGCGTCCGCGGCGTTACATCTACTTGTCGTAGCGCGGATAAGAATTTTGTCGAAAAAAGTTGTTGCGTTTTTTCCGATTTCCATATCGAATTATTATTATTACTGTTTGATGATTGCGTTGTTGTATACGTTTTTCTTAACCTAATTTCTCTTGTTGAAGATGAAGGTGATGGTGATGACGTGCTTGGTTCCGGATTTGGTGGTGTTCTAGAAGGTTCCATTTGAATTTTTATTAATAATTAGAGAAAAAAATCTTTAAAAAAAAAAAGGAGAGAATTTGTCAGTTGTTCTGACGATGATCAAATCTGCAGGAAAAAAGGACAGAAAATAAAAATGATTAGATTCATGTAAAGAAAATTGAGGATATTCGTATTGTTTTGATTAAGATTCGTCAAATAAACTCTCGATTGAACAAATCAAAAATCTATCGAAAAATCGCGTTAATTGACGAATCAATAGAGGTCACTCGGTCATGTAGTTATTACCGGTCACAAAGAATAAAAAAGGTAAACAAATAAATGACACGTATGAGTTTACGAAGATACCTGATTGAATTAAGAGAAGAAAGAGGAGATAGGAGTAAATGAAAAATGGAGAAATAAAATTGGGGGAAAATAGGAAGTGATGTGAATGAGAGATGAAGAGGGGAGAAGAAGTGATGTGAGAAGTTGGTTAGAGGAAATGAGGAAATGAGGAAATAAGGAAATGAAAGAATGAATGAATGAATGAATGAAATGTGAGTGGATAGATGCAATATGCATGTGCGACAGTGCGAGGAAAGGTGAAATAGATGATAATTAAGTTTTATTGGTTCACAATTTCTCATTTGCTTGTGACGGTCGTTATCCGTCGCAAGCTTGTGAGTTGTGACGGGTCGGATTTCACAAGCTTGTAAGTGACAGGAAAATTGGAAAATTATTAGTTTCCCACTTGCCCTCCCACTTGTTAGCCACTAATCACCTAACCTGAACATGACTCGGCCTAAACCATTTTTAATATGGTACAACCAGCACTTGAAGAGTTGAAGTGACTCGAACAATTATACCCTGCAAATAGCAAATAATTTAACTCAATGACCCAACTCATACGAGGAATTGAATCTGATTGTCACCTTAACCACGCTTGTGTACGTTAATGGTTGTCTTAAGTTTAAGACGGATAAACCCGTTTTAAATAGGTCTTTTTGATGGCTTAATACATACTCATTCCTTGTGCTCAAATAATCCCACTTGTGGGAGTAGGTTATTACTACAATTAAACTTGAACTTAGGAACCTTGGGATTATTAAGGTTTTATTTAATGTCATATGAGATAACTATGAATCAACAAAAATGTTAAAATTGTGATTGATAGCTAGACTCTTATAAGTTATAGGATGACAATATCAACAAAGTAAACTTACTTTAGGCTTAGTTAATGATAATACATGCATCCCCAATAACTCGAATGTCATTTGATCGAGTATTACTCCGTAGATGAAAAGTACAATGTAATGCACATGTTACCCCTAGCTATACTACTATTTGTTAAAATTAACTCTTACGATTTGAGTTTTAAAGGATCTAAATATGGAACCTTAGAACCATTACGTTTCAATATATACTCCGCATTATTTAGAAATATCTTCGCATCTCATAGTTTAAAATAATGATCCGACTTAAGCAATTATTTAGTATCTTACATAGTTTGAGACGTCCATACTTTACCTTGTAAGCGAAACATATATTTTTAGAGGCATCATCATAATGCTTCGACCTATATCTCTACCAAGTTTGACTTCAACCATCATCTTAAACTTTTAGTTGAGATGGTTTCTTGACATAGTTTCAGAGCCAATAGTGTGACTAAAATGAATCATATATCACATGACTTTCGCATGGCTTAAGTGTAGTGACATTAAACATTTTGGTCGTGTTGCCCTATTTTATGTATTCGAGTTTCCAACAACTCTAATTTAATTCAATATAAATGTACATGGGGGTGCCCTATTCCATGGAGTTTCTTTGAAATGAGCTAGAGGACAACCTTCAATGCAAGAGTCCATGGAGGTTCTCTATTCATTAAGAGAAAAAAAATGTCTTTGACTGCGGTCTACTTATTGCGATTTTATGTGAATGATTATGATATGTTTTACAGTAAATAAAGTATGATGAAACAATGAATCCCCATGTGCCTTGTCTCCTAAGCATGACTTTAATAATGTTTCTAATCCTTTTAAAGTACTATTGCCCGTTTTTTTTTGGCAAATATCTCTCTTTAAAATTACAAATTGCCTAATTAAATAAAAACAATTAAGTTATTAGTATTACAATAGGTGGGAGTAGGCCACAATTCAAGGAAGCTTAGGTTGAAACTTGAAAGTGAGAATTGTTATTGTCCGTAATGGTATTTGTATTCTGTAATTCGGTGAATGGTCTAAATAAATTACTTATCGAGAAGAATAACTAAGATTATAAACAATGCAAAACGATCAATTTTGTGAAAAAGGCAATGCAGATATAGGTAAATACTAAATAGCAAAATGATATGCGGAGTACTACTTCTGAAGACAAGATGCATCATAAGTATAGTCGTATTCATGTCAACATTTACCAAACAAATTCCAGGAGTGTATAAATCCGTAGCTTCAAAAATGGCCGTATATATGAATGAATTAACAACACAACATCGTACAAAAGAGCAAATTTTCCTAAAAGCGGTCTTAACTCAAAAGAGAAAAATATCACCATTTTAAAATAAAAAGTGATTATCTGATGATAATTGTTACTTTTTATCAGAAAACACTCGCATGTTATCGGGAAATTGCTATCTTTTATCACTCTAAGATGAGAATTGGTGATAAAAAAAACACAAATTCTTATTTCACACGGAGTAATTCCGTCTGAAAAATAAGACGGGATTATGTTGCCACTTTTTGATAAAATGTAACCACAGCTTATATCAACTTGTTTTCAATAGTGGTTACATCTAACTGTAAAGTGGTTACAAAATCCCGTCTTATTGCTTCAGAACAAAATGGTCCATCTGAAGCAAGACCAACTGTAAAAAAAATACTCCAACAAGTTGTTTTGAAAAAGCTCAAGCCGGTAAAACATCATATGATTAAGTGATTAGGAAATTAGGAAATGTTGAATCCTAATGTTTTAGCGCACCAAAACGGCAACAGTAATTTGTGACTTGATCTTTATGGTAAGTCGGTGAACACATTCAATCATAGACTGATGTTATGGCTTAGGATGGCTTGAGGAAACAGTGGGGAGCTCGATGTATGTGAAAGTAGCTATTTGACACAAGGATTTGACAGCTTCAAACAATATCATTTATTTCCTATCATCCACTTGACTTATGACCTCCCCCGATCGATATATATATTAATTTAATCGGTTGTCAGAGCGTGAAGAAAGAAAGTTGGAAAGAAAAGGTTGGTAGCATCCTACCATCCTTCATTGCATTATAGCAATATAGCCCATTATTAGTGATCGCCAACTTGGTGAGCCAGCCCGGCAAGTCCCGGCACATCGAACAGACTTTGGTGGCCCACACCTGACACGACCCAGCCCGCCTTTGTACTTGGGCCAAGCCATTGCCGCTCTCCATAGCCCGGCCCGCTCTAGTCTGTTGACTTAGACAAAGTAAAGTTACATGGGTCTTGCCCGTCTAGCCCGTGTTAACCCTAACACCAACTGGGCCGTGCTCACTCCTTAGACCTAGTTTCCTCGGCTCAGCCCGGACAATGACTTCAACAATAAAGATAGTTATAACATTGTCTGGCCCGACGTTAATACCTCCTAGTGTCGTCCCCGTGCAGGTTAGTGCCTTACCCTTAGCCTAGCTTGCCCGTGACCCTGCCTAGTTCACCCCTACCCATTATATGGAAACAATAAAGTATAATCAATTTTTCATAATTAAGTATCATTCGGTTTAATTCGGATTAGAGCCAGTTTGGACCCCTAAGGCGGTAAAGATCTCCCTAATTAGTTTTAACACGACTGCATTCTCAGGGCTCAAACACAAGACATCTGGTTAAGCTTGAACAACTCCTTGCCAGTTAATATAAGTTCTCATGGATTATACCGCTTAAGGATCCTTGTGTTCTTCCCCTCTCATCGTGCTTGATCTTCGCTTTCTTTATTTTCTTGGGCCGACTCATATTACATTCAAGTACTCTGTAGTTTGTACAAGTGTACAACTGATTTTTGCTATAAGATTTTAGAACAGTCCATTCGAGGATTTAAATTTAGATCAGTAATACTCGAATAAGATTTTCTCTGCTAAACCGTAATGAATACTTAACTCACCCATCCACGTCTTAAATACCATATCCACAAACTCATTATTCACACACCATTATTAACTCTACACCTATTATATAACTCATCAAACTTCTAAGAGCATTTTCCAAACACTAAAAAGTGCTTTATATAGTTCAAAGAATGACAACACCCACCACAAAATCCTCCTATATATAAAAGGTGAGTTTTTTCCTGCCTTTCTATTGGCTGGAAAAAACTCACCTTTTTTCCCATTTTTTTTGCGGGTGGGACCCACACAATTTCCAAAATATTTAATTTCCCTCTCTCCTCTCCACAATAACTATTTACATCATACCATATAATTAGGATTATAATTTATAATATGATGGTCTATCATATAATATTCTGTATGATTTATATAATATGATTTCCTAACTTATACTATGCTAATCAGGAAAAAAAATATAACAATCGACAAAATTTAAATTACCATTCCAAAAAAAAAATTAAAAAAAAAATTACATTCCAAAAATTATATACAAAAAATACAAATTATTTACGAGTACATGTTTAGAACAAATTGAAATCGATTAAGGTTATTAAAAAAATAACACATACACCATCTATATAAATTACGGGCTCACAATAATAAATTGCATGTTGATCGTCAAACAAAAAATTGACATAGAAATTGACAGTAATTATATATTTGTTTAATTAGTATATTTCGAACATCATAATTTTAAAAGCAATCCGTGCATTTTAGCACGGGTATAAAACTAGTTATGTGTATTCTTGAGTACCAAGTCGAGTATGCCAAATTGATTCGTTACGTTGCTTAATTCAAGCCAGTTTTATTGGGATCATCTTATATTTGTTTAATTAAACTTTAGAGGAGAACCTATTGTTGCCTTAACAAAGAAGGGAATCCTTACCGCCGGTCTAAATTATTAGGCCAAATTTCATGCTATTTTCCATTAAAAAAAGTTGGATATTATTTGAGTAAATATTAAGGCCGATATATTAGGTAGATTAGATTAGTTTGCGAGTTTCTCTCACGGTTCGATTCTTACAAGCGAGTGAGAGACGCTCGTGAAGTCGTGATCTACTTCATATATATTAGGTATATATACATACATTATGCAAACCAAACCTAATTAGTCGTTTATTAAATTATCAATCGCATTATTCTGTTTTTTTTAGTATCTATTTGACGTTTATTTAGATGAAATTAATTAAATCTAGCCAAAACTTTAGAAAATTTGAAAACTCTCTTGTGAAAGATTGTATAATGAAATAATCATCAACGATATGGCAGGGGATGTCCAAAAGCGGAGCAAATTAAGCTTAGAGATCTTTGTTTGAATGAGAATTTATTTGATTTGATTTTTATCGATTTGTATCTGATCAAACTTAACATATGTTGTAGATGTCGTATGATTTTTTATTAATGACGTGATCTTTTCACTAAAAAAACCGCTTGATTGGTTAAAACATGAACCAATAATGATGCAAAAGATTTTTGTTTTGGTACATAGTAATGATGCAAAAGGTGGAATAAGGCACATAGTGTCAAACTTGAGCATCAAGACTCGTGTAATCAAAATAAACAATTACACCTTTTTTTGACTAAAGTTCATAATGATGTTAGTTTCATTATAATCAACACTCCTAATTAATCTGATAGTAACACATTGGAGTATAATTTCTACTAGTGACCATCAATTTCAGCCTAATGTTACATCATATTGCTTGCCATTCACGTATAACTCGTCCGAGCAATGCTAAGAAATTTCTCGCCGTATATATTACGGTGTAATTGATTTGTCTGTAGAGGTCAATTTATCCATAACTTCTTCAATTGGAGACTATACGGTCTCCAAGGATGATTACAAGATGGTCTTTAGTCTATATACAAGAAATGATTTTACTATGCTTTGTCAATTTACGAGAGATGATTACTATGTCATTCATTGTATTTGCCTTAGTAGATTCATTGTATTAGTCTCATAAGACCTTGTATAAATAGCTATGCATTTGCTAATGAGAAAACACATAAGGAAAATATAATCAAATCATAATCTTCTATAAAATACAACAAAATCTGTGTCATATTTCGAGTAGAGCGAGTTTCGGCTCATAGTGAGCAACTGATTACATTAATTTTGATTCAAAATTAATTATTTCGCAGTTTCTGCAACAGAAAAGGGCTTAGACCTTTACTATCAAGTTTTAGTATATGGAGTACTAGTCTTTCAAAGATCAATGCCTGTATATTTTTCATTTCAGGAATTAGCGGAGTTGTTAAGTTTCCGATTGCTAAACAAGACGATAAGTGGAACGAACTTTTAGAGGTGGCAAGCTAAACCAACAATCGAGTAGCAGGTCATTATTTCCTGTCACCTGTTGCAGTCATACAAGTTCTGAATAGAAGTTATGTTATATGCAATGACAAGGATCTTTATACTTTGTTCAACTGATTAGCAAAGCAATGAAGAGATTAGGTTCGCGAAAACATTAGTGACTTTAAAACAGTCAAGGATCAGTGAAGGATTAGAGCAAAAGGTACATGGTAAAGGTTTATGTAGGAATCGATCTGAAGCATTAAATGAATTTTACAAATTTTCGGTACAATATTTTTATCCTAGGCCATTCAGAAACCGTCTATGTGTGTAAGTGGACTAACATTGGAGTAAGCCTTTGTACGTCCAATCCTCCTTGCCCCACAAGTATCAGGAAGGAGGCAATGAGGTAATGTTGTTGTGTCTGAAAGATTAGGTCTTTTTGCGAATTTCTGACAGAGGAAAGAACCCCAATTACAGTAAAAATACTCATGCTTGGGACTTTAAAGAGTATATGCTAGGAATGTTTTACAGAGCTATATGCCTATCGGTAAAAGAACGCGGCAGGGATGTTTAACCGGAGAAGATGACTTGAGAAGTGCAGGATTGGTTATTTACGACAACTCGACGAGGTTGGAAAATGGGTGGTTATGCACTTATACCAGATTGCCAATGAGAATATTCAGATCACATTGGAAGGCAGAAACAGTAACACGAAATATTTGGGCTTCTGCAAGGTGTGTATCGATGCAGATGCTCGCAATGTTGTCGAAATGGCCCAACATTATTAGCCCAGGCCCATTGAGCAACGTACTTCTGGTATGATTTTCAGATGTAGCTAGACTTCATGTGAGCTGAGCCATGGCTGGGAATTGAGAAAGTTAAATGGGTATTTGTAAAAATTGATAATTTTCTGCAAGGACTCGAGGTGATTTCTCCCTTGGTGGAGTTGGATCTATTAAAATCAGGCCGAGCAAATTTAGGTTCGGATTATTTGGTCTGTACCAAACTCGGTTCGTATTCATTTAACTCCGGTTCAATTCTTGGTCTTCATTTTTTGACGTTTCGGTCTTTGGTCCAGTCCAATCCAAGACCAAAGACCGGTTAATTTTTTTATCCACCCAAGTATTCTTTTCGATCTTTGGTTTGGTCTAATTAGGTGATTTTGGAGTGATGCAGCTGATGCTTACCCATAATTAAACTACCAAATCGTCTACCTTTTGTAACGTCGAAGAGAATTGGTAATAGCGTAAAACACGTATATAATCACAAATTCTCATTTGTGACGGACCGACCCGTTGCAAATTTGCGACGAGTCAAATCTCCCTCACAAAGAGCAAGTGGGGGCAAGTGGGGGCAAATGGAGCCCCCTACTTGCCTTGCCATTTGCTCTTTGTGAGGGGGATTTGACCCGTCGCAAGCTCGCGACGGGTCGCCCAGTCACAAGCAAGACTTAGGCCCTGTTCTTTTGGACTTAAACTCAGCCCTTTAAGTTCAGTTCAGCTCCTATAAGTTCAGTTCAGCTCCTATAAGTTCAGTTCAGCTCCTATAAGTTCAGTTCAGTTCAGTTCAGCTCCTATAAGTTCAGTTCAGCTCCTATAAGTTCAGTTCAGCTCCTATAAGTTCAGTTCAGTTCAGCTCCTATAAGTTCAGCTCAGTTCAGTTCAGCTCTTATAAGTTCAGTTCAGAAAAATTCAATTCTTACAAATTAAGTTCAGAAAAGTTATACGGAATATATTATTTATGAAAACCGATATAAAAAAATTTGACATTAATGAGTGGAATGACATTTGGTCATTTGAAAAAAAGGTGGGTGTTAAAAAATATGCCCCGAATGTCACAAAAGTATCAAATGTCTATTATTGTTTTATACATTCACACTCCATAATTTTATAATTAAGGATGCATACTCTTGGAATACCTATTATACAACATGACGTGAATATTCAAGGAACAGTAGATTTGGGCATGTTTGATGATAAGCGGAAAAAAAAAAACATGTTAAAGGTACGAAACAAGATAGTAAAAAACATTTGGCGAGGGAATAAATTCGTTGTTACGAGTGATAGTGAAGATAAAGAAGAAAGTGATGAGGAAGATGATGATATGGAAATAGATGGTTAGAAAACGATGTAATATGTGATTTTTTTTTTTTATCGTAATGTAAACGTAGTAATCTATTTGAACAAACCAATGTACATAAATCGGAATTATGTTATTATCTTACCTTATGTTTTAGAGTATACTTTTTTTTATAACAGTTCTTTCCAAAAAATAAAGATACAGATAAAGATGATGTCAACGTAGAAATCTATTTGAACAAACCAATGTATATAAATTGGAATTATGTTATTATCTTACCTTATGTAATAAAGTTCAGTTTAGTAAACTTTAGATTCTATAAATTCTATTCAATTAATTAAAATTAAGTTCAGAAAAGTTCAGATCCTATAAGTTTAGTTCAGTTCAGTTCAGCTCCTATAAGTTCAGTTCAGCTCTTATAAGTTCAGTTCAGTTCAGCTCCTATAAGTTAAGTTCAGTTCAGCTCCTATAAGTTCAGTTCAGTTCAGTTCAGCTCCGATTCAGCCCAAAAGAACAGGGCCTTATTGGTATATAATTTGTCCGATTATAGATAATGTTATATTTGTAAGAGATGCCGAGCATTAGTACAAATCTTACAATAATATAAAAAGGTATGTCGAGCATTTTATTGAGTGACACATGGCACAAGCAATGACCCTCTTATTTCGCCATTTGGCAAACCCCTTATTTACTACTCGGTATTATCTATAAATAAAATAAAAAGGCTAGGTTGAGGAGTCCACGTAAGCAAAACTAAAATAAGCTTTCTACATATTCTCGGTTAATTACACAACAAAGAAGGCAAAAAGGTAAGAAAATAATAAAGTCAATGGTTAATTATAACCTCACTCAATGTACCTTCTTAAACTTCCAGTAAATTGGAAATTTGAACAGTTGTTTTAATCACCTTCACTAGTTTTAAACCCGTGCAAATTGCACGGGTATACTTTTTTAATTTTTTGTTTTTAGCGAAAAATGTAAATTTTCATGATTAAGTTTTTTATTGGTTAATTATCCTTTCTTAAAATAATTATCTTTAATTAATATTTTAAAATAAAGTATAAATCTCTTTGCTTTTTGTTCATTAATTTTGAGTTTCAAATGTAATTTTTAGTCATATAAAAAGTCATATTTTAGATATGAATTATAAATTTCATTTGCAATTAGCATAAATGATACGTTATGCAAGGTTGATTAGTCGAGTGGTTGTAGACTTGTAGTACGATATGTCCTCTTGGTAGCTAAATTAGAGTTCATTCTTTCTTTTATAAGTAGGGAAGTTTCAAAAGCCCGACTTATATAAGATGAAACAAAATTTATTTGAATGAAATTTAACACAAAATTAGTGAAATAGCACGGGTTTGATCGATAATCTCATGCCCATGCAAATTGTTAAACCCATTTGCCATGTTGTCAAACCCGTGCACAAGACTCGTGCATGTTTAAAATTAATATTTTGACCTATTTTTCATTTAATACAGATTGTTAAACATGTTCGAATGAAAATTTAAAATTTGACCCGTGCATATTTAAGACGATCAATCAAATTATTGAATATTCAAATTCTTATATTTTTATTTTATTCTCATTTCTCAAATTACAAAAACGACTAAATGAAAACGTAGCAATACCGTATGCGTACAACGCACTATTTATCATTCATAAGCTATAGCGTATTTGTGATTGTAGTATATGGGCTAGTACAATTAAGTTAAGCAAAAATGGCCGAAGCAACTTGCCCATTAATGTAGTCTAAATTAAAGTCCGAATCTGGGATTATCTCATTCCCAAGTCGCCTCACCCGCACACCGCAATATCTTCTCTCTTTTTCTTATTCAACCCCTTTATTTAAAAAACTCAATTAACCTAAATATTTCAATCTCATTTATTATCAAATTAAATGATTTTCCGAATGAAAATCATCCTTATTGGAATAATTGGTATGTATTACACTATTACGTGATAAATACCTCACCCAATTTATAAGGTTTTTTTTTAAAGTATCATACGGAGTATCATTTTTAAACCGAGTTTCTGTAATTTATTTTATAGTTTCAAAAATGCATTTGATTTTATAACTCATATTTAATATTTACTTGTACTAAGTTTCTTTTCCTCATTTACAGGAGCTAAATTATTTTTTTATGTAAAAATCTAAATATATGTTTAGACTTTTTTTTTTCAATATTTTGAATTTTTAGATAGTTATTATGATATTCATTACTATAACAGTCTGTTCAAAAGAAATATGCATTTATGTTATTCAAGTGTCGGTTTTTTTGTACAACCGTAATTTTTTATATTGTATGATGTTTATCATTTTTATTTTATTTTCAGCCCCCAACATTTATTTTTATTTTTATTTTTCCAAATCATTATATTTTGTAATGGTTTCTATTCTAAAATTTATGCAAGTAAAATTTAATTAACATTGGTGAAAAATATTATTGATTACTCATATTATTATATAATTGATTGATTTTTTTTTCACTTGATTTTTTTATTTGTTATGTAGTTTTTTTTGTATATTGTTGTATAAGTAAACCATGTATTTAGTTGATGTAATTCAATATTGTCTAAACAATTAATTCCAATGAAGTAGTTATCCCTTAAAATTCTTACTTTTAACTTCTTGAGGATTGCTTGGCTCATTAACAACATGGTTGTTGCTAGTGTCTACTACATAATAACGCGGCCTTCACGAATTTTCACATTTACAAAACACATGGCACAAATATATCATTGCAAACCCACATAAAACAATGACATACCTTTGCAACCTTCACATTTTTATTTTAGTGTAATATGTTTAACATACATTTCTCTTGCTTTTATTATTTTACCTTTCTATTGATCAAACGAAGCTTTTGAAATTTTAGATCTAACTGGGTTTCTCTTTATTTTTTTACTGCAACTATGCAAGTCCTTTTTTAAAAGAAGTAAAGAACTTTAAATCTATATTTTATTATCGAACTCATCCTTATTCTTTTTCTCAAATTTCATCATTTGCAAATATTTTTATGCCATTAGTAATTTTTCTCAAGTTTTTATCAATTTTTCGAGTGGTTTATTCTATTGTTTTTTTTTGCGATTACATCATTTTCTTACAGTTCAGTTTACTCCGTATAATAGTCGATAATTATATAAATAATTTCATTTGAGTAGGTTGTATGATGTATAATTTCATTTGAGTGGGTTGTATGGTGTAAGTAATTAATTCACAACTTAAGTATTGGTCTCTTTAAAATTCCTTCTTTTAAGGAGAGCATGTCAAGTAAGCTTCTTGGTTGTTGCTTTAATAAAGAAGGATTACTCCATAATCAAGCCCCTCATTAACCATTACCCATACAAATCCCCATTTAAAAACGTTGCCTCACATATATATCTTCATAATTGATTCCATAGCTTATCACGTCAACATTCTCATGCTCTCTTATCATTTCCACAATTAATCACTTTTGAAAGTTCATGCTTTAACTATTTACAAAAATCTAACTTAACTTTATTTTGTATTGTTTTTTCAGGTTTTTCACGCATGTGATTGAAGATTGGAAATATGGCGTTATGTAAATCATTGCTCTACTGTTTATTTGTTTATTTTTAATTTGATTTTAATTTTTCTTATTGTTACTCCTCTTGATTTTTATTTACATATTTACTCTTTTTATCTTACCATGCGTTTTGTTCATAAGTTTCGGTTTGATTCGATTATGAAATGTCTTTTATTTTGTTATTTCTATATTCTACTTAAGAGTATTTCGTTATTTTTCTTTTTGTATGTTTCATGAATTATTGTCTAGAGGTTAGAGAATTAGATATAAGAGCCTAAGAGAAATGGTAAGGTATTATTCTATCAAAAATTACAGAATACGACGGTCTCAAGGCGTGAGAAGCTCCATTTTTATCGAAAAAATATTAATATATATATAAAAAAACACAAATTCTTGTTTATAACGGTTGTAAACACGACAATAATGAAACGGACTCGGATAATGGTTATTTAAATCCAAATAACAACTCAAATGGGTTGAGTTTGAATTAGTCATGCTATTTAAAAAATCAATTCCATAAAATCAGCATACAAATTATATACTACCCTAATTTATTTCCCACTTTAGAAAAACAATCCTTAATTATACACTTACCTAAAAACAATTCTCATTCCTTTTCTACGTTAGAAACCTCCATTGCTTCAATTGTACTAATCATCTTTTACCTCTGCCAATCATTAATTTTCATCCGTTTTTCCTGTGAGCATGAGTGATATGATCAACCATGGCATTCGTGTGGACGACGGTGATGAGACATTATTGGCACTCAATAATGACGATATGGTAGCGGCTAGTTTAGATAGAGATGATACGGAGGTCGAAGGCGATGTCGAAGACGGTGTTGGTTCCATTATTTTAAATGATGCGTGTCATACTCCTAAAGAAGGTAATGAACGTTTTTTGTAACTCTAACTTGTATCCCTTATCCTACACATATACGGTACCAAATCGAGATTATAATTGACATTTTCAATAGCTGATGATTTTTTTTAATTTATTAGAATTTGATATTACTGGCTCTCTTGTCGGGTTGAAGGCTACAAAGTGGGAATACTTACTCAAGGTCTAATATATAACCTGATATGTGGTCCGCTGATTGGGATTAATAACCATTGGTCTAATATAATGTTCGGTTTTGCCTTCTTATCTAATGAAAGAGATGAGTCAGTGGTTGTTTAATGCCTTCAATGAATCTATGGGGGATGGTGTCTTTCCTGTATCTATTTTTACCGATCAAGACCTTGCGATGACAAATGCAATCAAGGAGGCAAATAATACGTAAATTTCATGTTGGAGCCGATCACCTGTTTATGATTATAGGGTCACTTTTTCTTGTTAAATATGGTTAAAATTTAACTAATGGTTACTATATGTACGATACATGAACTAATGGTTACCATATGTACTTACGTAGTCACATATTTGTAAAATTATCTTTTTCGGTTCAGGTCTACTAAACATTAACTAATGGTTACCTGTTTATACTTTTCTGGTCACTTTTTATGTTTTTAATACGTACTTATTTTTTTACTTAAACATGTAAAATATGGTTACTATATGTTCTGACGTAGTCACATATTCTAAGTTAAGTGGTTACATTTATAATTCTTTAAATAAATTAAATGTGTTTTTCCAGCTTAAATTGCTAATTTTATCCATAAATGTTATCACTTATCAAGTCTACTAAACATGAACTAATGGTTACTATATGTACTTACGTAGTCACATATTTGTAAAATTATCTATTTCAGTTCAGGCCTACTAAACATTAACTAATGGTTACCTGTTTATACTTTTCTGGTAACTTTTTATGTTTTTAATACATACTTATTTTGAGTACTTTAAGTTGTAAAATATGATTACTATATGTTCTGACGTAGTCACGTATTCTAAGTTAAGTGGTTACATTTATAATTAAGTAGTCACATATGATTATTTTTCTGCAGGTATATTATCGTCGCAACGGAGCGAAAGCACCAATCATTCATTGGGGTTCCAAGCAACTAAGACTACTTCACTTACTGAGTTCTTCTACATATTTGACACAACAGTTAAAAGATGGAGAGCGGAAGAGGAACGAAATGAATTTAATTGAGGCCCTCATCTGTGTATCCTATGGTTTACTTATTTGATCATCATGCTCTCAGGTTTACACATTGGTTTTTTTCAAGGCATTTGAGAAGGAATTCATTATCGCAATCGGTACAAGGGCCATAGAATGTACGAATGAAGGCCATATTAGGTCATACCTTGTATATCCATCGGGAAGTGATGAAAATCCGCACCATGTCACCTTTGATTCTTCTAACTTACTGCTAGAGTGCACATGTCGTAAATTTCAAGAGAGCGGAATTTATGCTTTCACTCTATCCGCATCTTACACACCCATTCTGTTTCAGAAATACTCGACCGATGCATTTCAAAGCGGTGGACCAAGTTTGCCAAGAAGGAAGTGTGGGATAGACTTCTTCCTAATGATAGGCGGAGAAGCGGCATTAGTGAAGCGGTAAATTAGCGGCGTCAATCTCTTACAAACTTCAACAATCTGATAACAAAATGTCAAAGTGTACCCGAAGTGAGATCGTTATTGGCCAGTGTGGGATTTTGTACTTACGATTGCTTAATTATTGGCCAGTTTTCGGTGTTTTGTGTCGTTTTTTTTTGTGGTTTACTAATGTTAGGGTTATAAAGAAATCCACTTTCAAACCTTGTCGTACACTATTGACGCTTAAAATACATCATATAAACAAGTGAGCACTATTGATGCTTTTATGATCACTTACTTCAAATTTATGGTCACACTTTTACAAGTATACTGTACATAAATAAAAATTTCTATCGTCTACTTTTTACTAGAAAATATAGATACATAATTTATGGCCACACTGTTAATACTTTTCTGAGCACTAACTTAAAATTTATGGTCACACTTAGGCCAAAAAAGTTTATGATACTGTAAACTTATTACTATCTTCAAATTATCGATATTTGGTCACAAAATGTCTTCATTAGGAAAATAATCAAGGCGTAATATTTTTTTCAAAGCAAAAGTTGTTCACTAAATGAACCTGGAGTAAAATACGACTAAAACAGAATGCGTTCAATACTTAGTCATTCACAAATTAGTTAACTGCAAAATAGTGAACAACTAAGCAACTAAAACTGGAAAAAAATAATTGTCTTAAATTCTACTGCTAAATCCAAAATAAAATATCATTGTTTCTTCGAACACCTCTAGTTCTACACCATTCTATTTCTTGGCTGTTCCTCTAGCTTCCTTGGCACCACCTGATATAGTGTCATTTCACCCCACTTTTCCACCCCTTTTCATCTCGTTTTGTTTGCCTTTAACGCTCCCTAGGAGCGTTTCTACATGTTTTACCTTCTCCTAGCATATTTCTCGCTTTTATCGTGCTTTTGTAGGTAAACCGTCAATTGGGGCGATTTCTACCTATTTTTGATCAACAAAGAAGAAGGTGAATCATTCGGAGGACCCACGGCACACCATGGGGGCCCCACATACCCTTGGGGGCCCTACTCGACGCGCCAAAGCCCTCCCGAGTCAAGGCAAGCGAAACCGAGAAGGAAACAACAAAGTCAAGCGAAGGAAGAAGGAGAATGACCATCTCACGGTCGTGAAGTGCCATCTCACGGTCGTGAGATGCATGCCCAAGAAGTTTGATTTTCGTGGATTTGGTTTCACGGCAGTGAAACTCATCTCACGGTCGTGAAACCTCTGTCACGGTCGTGAAATGAACTTCACGGTCGTGACTTGATCGTGAAAGTTAAGCCATGTTCTGCCAACTTCCTCACGACCGTGAAATGGAGTTTCACGGTCGTGAGACTTGTTTCACGACCGTGAAACCCATTTCACAGTCGTGAGTGTGCCAGTCCATGAAGCTTCTCGAAGCCCATCTTCCCTTCATTTTGTAAACCTATATATAGACCCTCTTATGTAATTAAAGGGCACGAAACCCTAGATCTGAAACTTCAATAGAATTAGTTTTAATCTTGTATTAATCTTCCTTAATTAAGCAAATTAGTCGGTTAATTAGTGATTTCAACTTGGTTTAGTGTATGAACTTGGGTTATATTCAAGGATTTGTGACGAAATCTTGGTATTTATATCAAAGTTCTAATCTTTCTCCAAGTGGGTAAAATTTCTCTACTTAATCTTGCTTTTAATTAAGTTTTCATTTCGATTATTGTTATCTACTTATTGTTAATTAGAAATGTTTAATGTTGTTGTTGATTTCCTCTTACCATCTTTAGTAAATATCGAATTTCCCTCAAGTATGAGTGAGTAGTAATCTTGCTAGGGTAATGTGGGGGATTATGGGTCCTTGTATGGTTTAATGTGTTATTGTTGGGGTTAATAGTTGATTATTGTCTCGTCTCCATGCTATGCTTATAACATGTTTGATGAAATGCTTACTTGAGTTTGCATGAATCTTTCGTTTGTTTCGAATGCCATAAGATCGAAAGTCGTGGTCTTTCGTAGACCCGCTAGTTTTGGCAAGCCGTATCTAGTGACGCGATAGCTAGTTAGAGTCGGTTTGAGGAGGAATCGTAAGAACGGAAGCCTCGATTCACTTTCCTAGACTAGATGATATTTCGACTATTAGACCCGACCCTTGCACCCGACTTTACTACCCATATGAACCCACTCACCCTAGTCTTCCCTCTTATTTGATAAAAATCCAACCTTTATAGCTTTAGACTCCTTTTGTTGTTTTTAATTGCTTTTAATTGTTGTTAATTAGTGTAGCCAACAAACCCAAACCCAAATCACTTTGTGACTTGCAAGAGACTTTTAGAACACTTTTAGATCAATTTTGAACAACAACCGTCCCTGAGATCGACATCCCTACTTCACAACTATTTCCACTACATCACCACCTCCTCCAAAATAACATCGACCAATTTGTCATTAGATATCTCCTCACCCGCTTTTAGACCAAATCTGTGCCTCCAAGACTCCGTTAGTCAGGGTTGTTTTTTTTCTTACTGGAGGTGCGCAAGACCTCATTCCTATCACTGCTGCAAGGTAGCATAAATGCATCGGACACATCGTCTCGCGTCATAACAAAGTACTTCCTCTCATCAATCATGAACATCCTGGAGTCTGAATCATAACGCTCCATCAACCAATCTATCATTACATGATAGAATCCGCTAGCTTTGAGCTATAGTAGCCCCCCGAAACCAATATCTTCCAAACTTCTCTTCTGCTCTTCCGTCATACTCTTGATTAGCTTAAATAAGCCACCCGGGGACCCGTATGCATCAACAACCTTTTTACAAGTCCTATAAAACAATAAAAAATAGAGATGAATGCAATTATTTAAATGGTTACATTGACACCAGTAACAAATACACATATACAAAAAAATAAAACATGGATACTAAATATAATTATACATGGTTAACACATTGGCAGTACATCTTCAAATTCAAAACTAAATTACTTACAAAATATAACAAACTTAGAAACACTATTCAAAGCCACAAACATCACAACAGTGGTAACTATTGATGAGTATATGGTTACATAATCTATTAAAACCGTCTTACAGTTATACAATAGAGATACCAACAGATATACAAATATGGTTACAATGTCAGCAACTTACAGTTACAAATTCAACATACACAAGAATGGAGTATATGGATACAAAATACTCACACATGGACACATATATTATTAAACCATGGAAATTCATAAAAGACAAAGAGGCCTATGATATAGATACATAACTTAACTGAAGTATGAACACTTAATTAATTATAGATTACAAGAATTTTATAATAGTTTATAATAACAAACAATGACCAGTCTAAACAAAATGGTTACATTTAATATCAAACATGGCTACAAAATAGGTTTTCGTGATCAAAGCAAAATTTACATGCCTATTTACAAAATATAAAATAATTATGATCACCTCTGGAAGCCACTAAAATCAAAACAACCATAACTAACAATGATTAAAGGGTCACAACATGTACTATCTATAATCGTCTAAATTCATTATAAGAGAGTCACAACATTCACCAACGTTAGAACAATAATCAATAACATTAAGCCAAACAATGGCATTAACATCAAACAAGATGGTTAAGACTTAAAAAAACCAACAAAACAACATCAACATAGACTAAATACGATAATTCACTTGTGTGCTTACTTAATCACAATCCCATCTGCAGATACCATCATCTTACCATATCTTTTCCAACCACCGTTTCTACCTTTGCGTAACGGACCCCCTACTTTAGTGGTGGTAACGACCGCATCAAATGTCACCTTATTTGTCATTATTGCCATCTCGTTTTCTACGTCTTCTTCAATGTCTCCCCCATCTTCTTCGACCTCCGCATCTGCTGCCATTTTTGAAACTTCTAAGGTTTTTCTCTTCTTTGAATTTCTCTTTCCTGGATTACCTTCATTATGAAAAGGTAATCGGTTAATCGAACAACACATGCATTTGTTTACATGCTTCTAAGACAAAATTAATTACTAAAAATCAACATGCATTTAAATTTAACATCATACATACCAGAAATCAGTCGATTCTCAACTTCATCATCAACATCAGGTCTCGTTTTCCTCTTTTCCTTATTTGTAATTGCTTTTGTAGGGTTTTCGTTAACTTTAAGCAAAAAATAACGAAAATTAAATTATAAGACGAACAAAAACCGCTACAATTAAATTTAGAAAGAATACCTTCTACACCATTCGAAGTTGCTTCAACCAAGCCCTTTCTTTCTACCATCTCCCTCGTCATATCTGAAAATTGGAAAATAGAACTCACAAATTATATGTAAAAAACCTTAACTATGGGTTGCAAATGAAAATTATTATAACAAATGAATTAATTACATACAAATAGGCTTGAACTGAGCACAAAACACAAATAAGGAGGTTGAAGACGGTAATGTAGAGAGCAGCGATAAGAACCGTGGAAGAGTGAGGAAGCTTAAAGCAAGTTCAACCGTGATTCAAGGAGAATACAAACAGACGCAGAATAAGTGTATGAGGAAAGGATATTAGCTAGGGCTTGAAAATAGGAATTTGTAATTATTAAAGATTACATTTCCTTTTTTAAGATGGCTCACTATATTTTAAAAAAATTATTATACCCTACCATATATTACTATATGATAACTACTTGACCCGTTTCATTCGTACAACGGATATACCCGTCTTACAGGAGACTAATTGATAAAAAAAATATAGAATAAGACGCTCTCAATCACGATACTCTTAGACTGTCCACTTTTATAAAAGAAAAACTATTAATATACTGGTAATAAATGAATTGTTTTTTTTTACAGAATGAGACCGCTCAATCGCTCATAGTGTGAGAATAGTGAGACTCACGCAATAATTAATGTTATTGTCGCTTTAAACTTCCAATTTGCCTTTCATTTAATTAATACCTCTTTTAATCGCCAATGTACAAGCGGAATTATCTTTTAATTATAAAATATTATTGTTACCACTCAATTTAAAAATGTCATGGTAGTTTTTATTTCCCTACCACTACGTTGAGTATATTGCTTAACAAAAAATTTTATGATTTTATTTACTTGGTTTGAGTTGGTTTAATTATTGTACGCAAGTATACAAAGGTTGTGGTGAAATGGAATGAAGTGAATATAACATTGTTGACAAATTCATCTTTTTTAAAAGAAATAAAATGTTAGCTTAATTTATTACTTATCCGTTGTAATTATTTGTTTGCTTTTGATTAAAGTAGGGAGATGATAACGCCACAACCAATATCACTAACGCAATTCAAAATGTGAATGAGTGAATGAGACAAAGGGAGTTAATGTTACCACACCCCTTCAAATAACCCTCATAAAAAGAACGTAATTGCTCTTTCATGGACATGTTTTACTCTTTCATAGACATTTTTCCATAATCTTTCCATTTCATGCCCTTATTCTAAAAAAAAAAAATTGTTCTATCTTCTTCTCTTCTAAAACTTAAAAACTAATATTACCAAATTCATCAAATCTGAACTTTAATTCATACATTAAATACCTAATGATCTAATTTTATCAACAATAATACATCAAAATTTTGTACTTAAATCAACTACATATTTACAAATTCAATTGGGGAAAATTTTACAATTAGAGTTCTAGGAAGAAGAGGTTGTTGAGGGTGGCTTGGGTAGGGCCATCTGGTCGTCAGGAGGGGTGGGGCCGCCTGGTCATCGTGAGGGGTGGGGCCGCCTGGTCATCGTGAGGGGTGGGGCCGCCTGATCGTCGGAATGGGAGGGGGTGAAATGGGTAAATCTATGTTGCGGTTGTACAGTACACTTGTACATTGGGCCGTGGTGGGTGAAGGGTGGTCCGGTTGTCTGGGTTCGGTGTGGATGAGGGTGGTCTGGCCGTATGGAGGAGGCAGCGGTGGGGGATGGCTTTGCACGATGGTTGGCTTGTGTTATATTGGTGGTAGTTAAATGGATTGAAAATGAGCATCTATAAATACTAAGGTATAATGGTCATTTATGGTCATGATTGAGTAAATCATGTCCATGAATGAGCAAGACCCTAAAAGAATATAAAAGGCAAAGAAATGAATGAGACAGAAAAAGTATATGTTACTAACATGAACTACTTTAAACTTTAATGATCGAAGTATTATTCCTATTACTACGTCATTCATTTATCTCGCTAAAAACATGAAGATATATTTAACTCATTTCATATGGTAGGGCCAGTAATTTCCATGTAGTCTACTATACAAAGTTTATTTTTGAAGGGTTTGTTTACCATCGCTATCAATTTCACCGTTTTGTCAACTAGAGACCAGAGTTTGCGTTCGACTATTATCGGCTATTATGTTTTGATATTATTAGTTTGAGAAAAAGCTCATTCATTTAGATGTGTGATGCAAACTTGTGCAACATTAGTTTACCTAGCATAAAATAAAGTTTACACGACAAATTTGAAATCGAGGTACGCAAAAGTGCAAGAAAAATAAAATATATGCCATGTAACATTAACAGGTCTGCGAATTTCGCGGGTATCAAAACTAGTTCTTATTCTAGAAACTTGTCCATCACGGTTGATTTGGCATTTAATTCTTACCTATTTTAAAGGAGAAAAATCATAAATGTGAACTCAACTACTCAAGTAGTGTAAAAGAGAAAAATAATTGGCCGACTCGTAAAATGTCATTGACATTCTTGTCTTTAGGCTAAAAATGAGCTCTGAATTTGAGGCTGCACTATTGTTCACAAATAATCTTCCGCCTCAATAATTAAGTAAGTAAGTCTTGTTTAAGACGGGTCAAATACTCTTTGAATTTTTTCAGGCAACATGAGTCACTGGGATGATTTGGTGTCTTTTTTATCCGTCATAAACTTAAAACTAATAATCGGCGACTGAAATGGGAAGAATTTGTGTAACTTAATTGCGATCCATTACATGTTTTTTTTTTTTTCTTATTATGCAAACATACCAAAATGAAATAAACAAAATACTCCATAATTAATTACTTTATTAGCATCTTTGTCACATAATGACTAAATCAAAATCAATTACATGTCCATGAAATCACAAATTACCAAAATGAAATAAACAAAAAATCATGTTAACCATTACAGAGTATCACATTACATAAAGATACCCTAGCCCGAATATCTCCATCTCGACCCGTCTAACTCAATTATATTCATCCATCATCAAACCCGAGTTTCCAAGTCCGAATTCATAAAATTGAATTTCCTTTTTGTAATAGAAATTCGGAGGATACCAAAGAAATCATCGTAAGTTCTCCTTTATACAGTAATTTCCGCGACACCCTCCTATTTTCGTATACTTTTTCATATTTTGTTAATTTCTTAACCAAAATACTAATAATGAAGATCCAAAATACTAACAAACCCATTAAAATCAACTCCATCAAAAACACTCCCACCACCTAATTTAATCATAGCCTTAATCTCATCATCATTAACACTAATCCCAACTAATTTCAAATAACTTCTTAAATCATCAAACCCTAATCTTCCATCTCCATCATTATCCATAACCCTAAACAACTCTTCCATAACCCCATTATCACTTTCACTCTTTTTAACATTACTTAACATCCCTTCAAACTCGTCATATTGCACAAACCCGTCTTTATTCGCGTCCGCAACGTTAATCATCGCTTTAATCATGTCATCCTCGCCTTCATTATCCCCGGCCGCCGCGTAAAATACGCGGAGGTCGTCTGTAGAGATTTTTCCGTCGTGGTCCGCGTCCATTACCGCGAACGCACGACGGAATTCAGACGTATCATCATTGGTAATTGGTTTGAGACGTAGAGTTGTTCGTGTAGGACACATATTTGTTTTAGTTGAGTTTTGTAAAGTGGTAGGTATTGAAGTTTTTTTTGTTGAGAGTATTGTGAGGGAGTTTGTTTTGGTATTTATAGAAGATTGCGTGGTTTATATTAATTTAAATAATTTAATACCTTTTTTTAAAAAAATATGCTGAGTATCTAATTAATTTGGTTGACTTGAGTTGCTTGTGAAAAGTTTTGGGAGTTTTTATGCCTTTGTTGTGGGGATATGGACATGGTCAGTCCACATATGAGAGCATGGTCTACGACTCTCTACGGAAGGCCTGACGTATCTTGTGAACTTTGAGTCGTACTAAAGAACGTTTCTTTTGAGCCGTAGACTCGTAGTAGAGAACGTTTTTCTTTTCTTAAAATTTAACTAAAAAAACTGAACTTGGAGATTAATTTCATGAATTATTATGAGTTTGTGATACAATAACTTATTCTAACCGTATTATATAAAAACGCGGCTAATTCACTTTAAAAGTACAATTCATAGTAGTTTGTATAAGTGACACATTATGAGTTTGTAACACAATAACTTATTCTGATTGTATCTTTAACTTAATATACGAAGTATATACTCTATATTTTATCTGATTGTATTTATAAGATTAATAGATAATGATTATACTTTTATAATGAGATAATCTTATTCGATGTATTTTTCAATTTTTAATATAAAATACTACTAATAGTATATTTATCATTAAATTAAAAATGGAGTTAAATTAGTGTAATTTAATTGTTACAAAATCTAACATCCTAACCTTAAAAAAATCGTGCATTTGCACGGGAATCACACTAGTTAATAATAATATAAAAGTCAAGAATATATAAAGCTATTAGAATAGTTTTTTTTGTGTTGACAAGGAATAACTCCTACCGACATTTGGAATAATCTTGTTCGAGTACTAAAGACGACTTAATGGACATATGAACTTAATTTTTAAAAATGGTTTAGCCATTAACTTGTAATTTTTAAATTGCAAGCAAGTCGTTAGGCTAAACATTTGATTTGCTCTTAAACTTATAATTTAAATGGCTCTACATACCACTAGAAAACAACCAATAGAAAGTTAGTAGTTTAAAATGTGGGTCCAATCAAGCTAGTGAAAAATTAAGCTAAACCATTAAAGTATAATACTTGCTCGAAAATATTGTAGCTTAAAATGTGATAAGGTACTAGCTTACTATTGGACTTGCTTGTTATCATTCTATTTCTTTTGCCTATTTTCAATGACGAAATTTGAACCATTAGATAGCTCCAAAATAAAAGTTTATAAAGAATTTTCTGAAGAAGATCTCAATAACTACACATGTTGATATATAGGGTCTCGTCAACTCAATTTACTAAGACCATCCCCACGCAAGATCAATGGGTAGGTCATGACCTTGCTTGGTCATGCTAATGATGTAATTACACAAACATAATTGGTGACCTTCTTTGTTAATTGGTGACCAAATGTCAATTTGTGACCATGGTGGAACAAAATTGACCACCTTAGTGACCTACTAGGTGGACAATTTTTATTGGTTGAACAATATAAAAACAATAAAATAAGTATATAGTATGGATTGTGAAGTGGAAAATGATTGGGTTGATGACCTAGGCCGTGACCTTCTGTTTGGGAGGGTAAAAGTAGGTCAAGATAATTAAGGTGAGATTAAGAGTAAAATCGGGTCGCGACCTAGTTAGCGCGACCACTACTTGGGGATGGTCTAAACGACACGAGTATTTTAATTACTACTCCACCGATATTTAGTTTATTTACCTAATGAAACTTCACGTAGTCTATAACTTAAGTGATGATATATACCGTAGAAAACAAAACAATAATGTAATTTAAGTCATATTCCGTTCATGCGTCCACGCCTCAAAGGTACGTTTTGGAGTGTTGACTGGTAGATTCATGGCGTGATCGCTTATGTCACGAGTCTATAAAGTTGCCGTTAAAGCTTGTATTACAAACTACAAAGAACTGTCCGACATAAAAAAACGTGTTGATTTATTGATTGATTCCAACCTCCACAAAATGCCAATATTCTTCTCAATATTAACCTCATAAATTCTCATTTGTGACGGGGAATTTGTCGCAATCTTATATCGCATAAGGCAGTGGCGGAGCCAGAATTTGAATTTAGGGGGGCGAAAAATTTTAGGGGGGGCGAACGACAATTTTCATAAGGTACTTTTAAAAAATTTTGAAAAATTTCGCTAAAAACTTCGAAAATTTCAACCGTCAGGGGGGGCGACCGCCCCTGCTAGCCTCCCTAGCTCCACCACTGGCATAAGGCATCGTTACAAAGAGCAAATAGGGAGCAAGTCGGGGTCAAATAGAGCCACCTTGTCCCTCCCACCTGCTCTTTAATCTGTGAGGGGTGTTTGACTCGTCTTAAACTTGCGAGTTAGACTAATTGTATTAAGAGCAACACAAATTTATTGTTGGCCCCTAACTTTGTGGGGAACTTTTTGAGAAAGAATAGTCCTAGTTCCAAAGGCTTTGATTCATTTATATGTGGTAAATTGAAATTTCACTAGTGGATGGATGAAAGTTTTCCAAATAATCAATCGTAAATAAGGCTATGAATAATAGCAATAAAAAACTTCATATAAAATTTTTTACCCGTCATCCCCTATGTACTAAAAGAATTAGAAAAACTATTTTCCAGCTTAAAACAGATTATCCTTTTTAAATATAATCTTCTATATACTTTCCTATTCTGATCCCCCTGTATATTTGCCTAATTGAAGTGTAAAAAATTTGTTTCTTAGTTTTTTTTTGATAAAATTTTTGTTTTACTATGTAAGATAGTTGTATCTAAAAGATATGCTATTGAAAATATTATAAAAATTTATTAATTTTGGGTAAGAAAATATTTTCATTAAATTATAATTATTCATGGCATAAGTTAAATCTATTAATTAATTTTGCTCTTTTTTTTCCTCAAATCAAAAATTAAAATACAATGCAGTTTAACATTAAAAGCTAAATAAATTGTCAATTCATAATCAATAAATAGTATATTAATTAATAATTAAAATTTTATAAATATCGTGCATGAATTACACGAGGTCTATAACTCTATACTAATATCGTAATGTGAGAATAATATATTTAAAATAATGGAGGGAGTATATATACCATAGTGTTGGAATATGCTAAATTGCTAAGAGCAAGTCCAATGGGCAAAGGTAAGCTAGTTGCAACTAGCTTAACATTGTCAAATCACATCCATATCACTAACTAAGCTAATTGTATTTTAAATTACTAACTTTATCCAATGGTTTTGCTTAATTTCTACAGTTGGTATCTCTTGTGACGGTCACAAGCTTGTAACGGACTAAATGTAACCATTTTATGATAAAAAGTAATCATCTATAAAATGTTAGCAGTCATATAATGGTTACATTTTCCATAAAAATGGTCACATTTGCTCCGTCACAAGCTTGTGACGAAAAATGTCCGTCACAAATGAGAATTTGTGTAATTTCTAAGCCCACATTCTCAATTTATTTAATTAACTAACTAGTATAGACCCCGTGTAATGAATGCACGGTATATATAGGTTATTATTATTTATACAAAAACATATTTTAAAATGATAAATCATATTTGAGAAACAATATTAAAGTTATAAAAAGTCATGAAAATGAGTACTTTAAAGAAAATTATGTTTTTTTTCCCACGAAACATATGATATTAGTGTATAATTTTTTTTACTGTTAATTAGTCGTATTTTTATGTTGCAAGTCTTCATAAAAAAAATTAATGAACTTTTTATCATAAAATTCTAGTAAAAAAAGTATCAACATAAAAAACTTGAGGTAAACTGTGTAAATTATGACCTATTAACTTTTTATAGATATTTAAATCTAAAAGATTGGGCCTATTTCTACCTACCGTGCTATAGAGTATAAATATAAGCCCAGTCCAATTATAGGTTTAATGTTTTTGGCGGGAAAAGTTAGAGCTTGACTTAATATTTTATTAGTAGGGGATTAAAATATTGAATTGAGCAAATCAAATAGTCTCATTGGCTGAATTTTTTTGGTAGGGTTATTCAAGCAACTAGCTTAATGAAACTAGTAGCTTGAAGCAATCTAACCTACATGGCAATGTCCAATGATTTAGCCATTAGCTTATAATTTTTAAAAATTGCAAGTAAATTTCTAGGCTAAACTACTGGACTTGCTTAAATCAGCTAATCCCCACACAAGCAGACACAATTAATTAAATGTATGTTTTTTTATTTAGGTGTATTGAGCATTGTAAATGAGCTTCGATGAATTACTTGTCGGTTTTCTTTTGTGATCTTATGCACTAAAAAAAACTTAAAAAGGATCATGTAAATTTCTTACAAAATTAGATTTTTTTAAATAATAAAATAATTGTCAATAAGAGAAGCATCAAGTTGTTGTTTCTATTTTTAAGGACAAAACTACTATTGTTAAGATTTCAATAATTTTTAACTTTTAAACAATACTAGATTTCATGCTCATGCGATGCACGGGTCTGTCTTAATGTCATTTTAATAATTTTCCTATAATAATTAACTTGTAAAAATAAACTTTTGAAAATTTATGACTATAATAAAATATACTACGTAATTTTTAAGAAAATAATATTGATATATTGATTCAACTTCTTTTTTAAATATATTTTACCAACCTTGCCAGGAATCAAGTTATATTTGATCTATATGACTCAAAAAATGATCAAAGGTATCTAAGAATTAAGCTCTCTAACACATTGCTTAAGAGAATAAAAAGATTTTTGATTGATCACCCTACCTTATGTTAATTGTCCGATATGGGCAATTCTACTATTTATAGGTATTAGTATCTTCACCACACTTACATTATTTTTCATGGTGAGATATATAACATACTAAGAAATAACACCAAATATGTGCAAATAATATGAGAATTCAAACTATAATGATAACATTTTTTTTTACTACGAACGATTTTGGATTGATATCTAAGTCCAATGACGACTCTTATGTATAATCGCATGATCACTCCAGCTTATGATATTTCTCCGATGTGGGAGAATTCCTCTATTTATACATAGTATATATTCACAACATACACTTACATTATTTTTCAATGTGGGACAAATAACATATTTATTTGTACTTAATTATGATACTTTCTTAAATTTTTATTTATGATATTTTCCTAAATTAATTTTGATGATATAAATTTCATTAAGGCGGGGATAATAATACAAAATTTTAAGAGTTCTGTAAGATAATACTTAAGAGATTCAAAAGATTTTGGGTGAATATCTAACTTTGAAAGATGACTCATTTTCACAATATTTTTTTTTATATGAAATATAAAAGGTTTTATATAAAAATTATAAACATCACTTGAATATAATATAGGAAATGTATATTGAGATAAATAAAAGATTTTTCACTTTATTTTTTTATGATACCTTCCTAAATTCATTTTTGATAATGTAGGTTTCACTAATGTGGATACAAACTTTTAAGAGCTCTCTAAGACAACATCTAAGAGACTCAAAAGATTTGGTTTGATATCTAAGTTCTAATGATGACTCATATTTATAATTATAGGATCACCTCACCTTATGCTAATTTTACGATGTGAGACAATTATACTATTTATACGTAGCATATTTACTATACTTGTATTATATTTGAATGTGGGACAAATCACTTATTAAGTAGTACACCATCCAAATTATTACTTATATAATACTTTCCTAAATTTCCTAAATTAAGTTTGATGGTGTAAATTTCATTATTGTGGAGATAAAAATACAAACTTTAAGAGTTCATTAAGACAATAATACTTAAGAGACTAAAATGACTCCAATTTATAATCATATTTTTTATCACTCCACCTCATGATATTTTCCGATATAGTATAATTTTACAATTTACACTTAGTATATATATTTACCACAAATACATTATTTTTCAATGTGGGACTAATAACACATTAAGTAGTTTATCATAAAAATTATTATTTATGATACTTTTCTAAATTAATTTTTAACAATGTAAATTTCCCTATTGTGACGATTATAATACAAATTTTTAGAACTCTTCAACACAATACTTAAGAGACTTAAAAAATTGTGTGTTTATACCTAAGTTCAAGGATGACTACTATTTATAATCATAGAATCACCATATGTTATAGTAATTTCTTGATGTGGGACAATTTACTATTTATATGTAATATATTCACCATACATACATAATTCTTCAATGTGGGACTAATAAAAAACTAAATACTACACCATCTTTTTCTATATAATATTTATTTCTTAACTGTTACTAAACTATTATATTAATATTAGAATAATAAAAAAATATTTTAAAGGTCACTTATTATATTTTAAAAGTCTTTTATTAACAATATAAAAAAGATGATCATATTTATGATCATTATACCTTATGATAATTTTTCAATGTGGGACAATTTTACTATTTATACATAGTATATATTCACCAGTCACCATACCTACATTGTTTTTCAAATAACACATTAAATAATTTATCATCAAAATTATTATTTATGATACTTTTCTAAATTAATTTTTAATGATGTAAATTTAACTATAGTTTAGATTATAATACAAATTTTTAAGAGCTCTTTAAGATAATATGTAAGAGGCTCAAAAGATTTTGTGTTGAAACCTTATTTCCAAATATGATTCCTATTTGTAATCATAAGATCACCCACCTTATAATAATTTTCTGATGTGGGATAATTCTACTATTTATAAGTAATATTATTCATCATACCTACATTATTTTTCAATGTGGGACAAATAATATACTAAAAATTACACCAAGTATGTGCAAATAAATAGTATGAGTTTCTATACTTTCGAGTTTTTTTTACCACGAATGTAACTATATTATCTTCATAATTTTTGTTACGGTACTTAAATTTTTTTAATAATACTTTTCTTAATTAATTTTTGATTATGTAAATTTAACAATTGTGGAGATAATAATACACAAACTTTTAAGAGATTTCTAAGACAATACTTAATAGACTTAAAAGATTTTACTTTGATATATATAAGGTCAAAGGAGGATTCATATATATAATTATAGGAGATTTTACTTTGATATAGAAGGTCAAAGGATGATTCCAATATATAATTATAGGATCACTCACCTTATGTTAATATTACGATATGGGACAATTTTAATATTTATACATAGTATATTCATCACTTCTACAAACTTTTATGAGATCTCTAAGATAATTTTTAAGAGATTCAAAAAATTTTGGGTTAATACCTAAGGTTTAAGGACGACACCTATTTATAATCATAGGGTTAGCCACTTTATGTTATTTTTACGATGTGGGATAATTATACAATTTATACGTAATATGTTTACCACATCTACATTATTTTTCAATGTAAGAAAAATAATATATTAAGTAGTACACCATCTTTTTCTTTAAAATATATATTTCTATTATTTTTATTTTATATAATAATTAAAAGATTATCCACTTAATTTTTTATATCCAAAGTATTATTTATGAAACTTTCCTAAATTAATTTTTTATGATGTAAATTTCACTTTTGTAAAGACAATAATATAAACTTGTAAGAGATCTCTAAGACAATACTTAAGAGACTCAAAAGATTTTGGATGGACACATAAGTTCCAATTATGACTCCTATTTATAATCATAGGATCACCATATCTTAAGGTAAATTTTCGATGTGGGACAATTCTACTTTTTATATGTAGTATATTTACCACACCTACGTTATTTTTCAATGTGTGACAAATAACTTCATATTTTTCTATAAATTAATTATTTCTTGAATACTACTAAACCATTATACTAATATTCGAATAATAAAAAATATTTTAAAAGTCAATTATTTAATTTTCATATACTTAGGTTATAGTTATATGATCTTATAAATGATATGCTAGTAAAAAATACAAAATTTATACCCTAATAAAAGCATTTTTCGTTAAGAATACAAATATATAAGTTTTGAAATGTTTTGCATTATATTTTTTTTGTCAAATTGATAATCAATTTTTTTTTACGTAAATAATAGTTGTGATATTAGAAATATTACATTGTATATTTTTCGTAATCTTAGAAGATCTTAAAATATGCTTTCCAAAAATTGAAAAAGATGATGTTGACCAATAGAATTGTTCGAAAAAAGCCTCTTTTATATATATAATATTGATATTGATTACGCCACTTTGTGGGATTTTCTTACCTCGTACCTTCATGTTTTTGAAAATTTTAAAATTTTATGTGGTAACCCTCTTGTTATAAAAATAATAATGATACCCTTGAGTTCTATTAGTAATCTCAACAGTGAGCCTTTGTATTAATTCCGTCATTTTTGTCTGATAAGTACTGATGTGGCCACATCATACCCGATCACCACCAACACCACCTTCTCTCCCCAATAAACACTTATGAAGCTCCAACACATAAATATGATGAGTATCTAATTTGGCTCTGAAAGATAATGAAGATATGATTTTGTGCTTGATTGTCTCAACGTAATAACGTTGGTTTATATACAAACTCAAGAGATCAATTCTCTTGATTACAAGGGATGTGCTAGCTAATCATACCGGATATAGCTACTACAATATAGGAATACAATTATACACTTTCACTAAATAATCAACAAGATTATTTACATATATTCTAACACTCCCCCTTAGTCGAAGCGGGAGGAAGACGAATGCTAAGACTGTTGCGAAAGTCATCGAATAATACCGAGGGCAGACCCTTTGTGAAAATGTCAGCCAACTGAGAACGTGTAGGAACGTGATGCACTCGGACGTCTCCGTGAATATGTAAATATTCTAACAGACACAAATTCTCATTTAAGACGGGCTGACCACGGGTTAAACTCTCTTCACAAAGGGTAAGCGGGAGGTAACTGGATCCCTTCACTTGCGTCCCTACTTACCCTTTGTATATGGTCAGTACTCAGTCCACATAAAAGAGCATGGTCTACGGAAGGCCTGACGTATCTTGTGAATTTTAAGTCGTACAAGAGAAACGTTTCTTTTGAGTCGTATTAGAGAAGGTTCTCTTTTCTTTTATTTTTCCTAAAGGAGATATTTATTTTATTAGTTTTTTTAGTAATACAAAAGTCAACCATAGATCAAACATTATATTACTCCATCAATTCTCGTTTAAGACGGGGCAACCCGTCTTGAATGAGAATTTGTGATATTACTCGTACAATTCGAAATTTTATCGTTTTTTTTATAAGGTAAGAAAACTATATTGATTCTCTAGGATATGAATAACCTGTTTTATTCTTTCGGATAAGAGAGGTAAATTGTGGCCAATGACTTTCAAACCACCTCGAAAGAGCTGGACAAGACTGCCCAATAGAGGTCATAAAGTCAGTGACTTTGTTGGCCTTCAGAAGCAATGGTGATCTATCACTTCCTGAAAGCAAAGAAGATCAAACTTCATATCTTTGACAATACTTAAAATTTTCCAAGGAACTTGGCAAGTGCTACAAATCGAGTTGATAACACATAAATTATCACCTACAATTATTAACTTTGAAATTCCCAAATATTTTACAGTTATATTACCTTCTTTTATTGCTAGCTTATGCACCAAAAATACTATTAGATCCACAAGTTTTAACTCCTAACAAAATACTTTACTGGTATGATATGTAAAGACATATCCTAGAGCAGCCTTATTCCCATTGATTTTCAATCCGTTAATTTAGTTTAAGAAAACCGTTTATAGGCTTCTCCCAATAAATTTCTTCTATATTATTAAAAGTATTTCTGATTGAATAGTTTTTATCGAGATTATTAAGATATTTCATTCTAGCCTTACTCCAAATTTCAATGCTATTATTGCATAAAAGAGTAAGCTTATTAATGTTGATTTGAACATTAATAAAAATAATGTAATTTCTAAAAACAATGCATTTCACCGTGTAAAACAATGAGTGAAATCAAGTTTTGGAGTGCAAGCTTTGAAAGAGTTGAGCTTCATTACAAAGTTTTGACTCGTGAACCAAACAACTCATAATATTAATAGGGTATTGCTCTTTCATGAACATGATTTACTCAATCATGGACATAAATGACAACTTTACCCTTCTCATTTCAACATAAGACTTTTCAATTTTAATATATGTTTCCCAATATATTCAACCCCCTCACTTTGTAACCACCACCAACCACCCACCGCGCCACCTTCACCCACCAGGCCATAGCGCCACCGCCCGCTCCCCAGTGCCGCCAGACCCACACACCCATTTCATACACACGCCTGTCCACCCCTTGCGCTGCCAGCACCCCCTCCCCTGCCCTTGCGCACGCGCGCCACCACCCCGTGCACTGCCACCGAGGCGACCACCCATGCGTCGCCACCGAACAGGCGACCACCATGCGCCGCCATCGCCCTTCCCTTGTCACCGCAGGCCGTAACCATCCTCTTCCCATTAACTTTAATTTTGACAAACCCTAATTTTTTCTCCCCTAATTTAATTTAGGTCTATCTAATTTGAAACATGAATTTATTATTTAATTAGAAGTTAGAATTACAAATTATTACTTGATTGATATGAGTATTAGGATTTTTAATGGAGTAATTTGATGAACATTTGCCTAATTTTTTAGGGAAAAAGAGAGAGAATTTGATTTTTGTTTTTTAGTAGAAAGGCAAAGTATGGAAATTTTATGAAAAAAAGTCCATGAAAGAGTAAAACATGTCCATGAAAGAGCAATTACGTATTAATATCATTACAATTTTTCTAACGTGTGCTCTAAGGATACACGTTATTAACCTAAATATAGAAAGAGAATAACCATATATTCTCATGGAATTTTAAAGTATAAAGTCATTTTTACCATAACTAATGGGATTATCTTGTTAATCTTACTACTTTTAAATTATTAAATCAGATATGTACCTAGTACCTTATGACACACATTAGAAAAACTGATATTAGAGACGGTCTTCTCCATACTTGTGTTAATTGGGTTTGTAAACCATATGATACTTCTCCATACTTGGGCCTAACCAAAGTATTCCGCAGTTAGTTTCTTCACAAAACTCGAGTCATATTATGGGCTTTATATTGTCAATAACAACTTTCAAAATTTTCCACCTCAAATTTTTCCCTTCAAAACTTCATCTAAAACCCTAGAATCTAAATCTTTCACTATATAACATTACGCCGAAAATTATCATACCTACTTGCTCAACTCTTCATCTTTTTATTTTTATTTTTATTTTCACTTATTTTATTTTTATTTTTTTCTGGGTATTTAATTTGCCTCTTCCTGGAAGAACCCTAGTATTAATCCATAAATATTAGGGTTATTTTCTCCAGATTTTTAAAAAAAGAGAGGGGCATATATTATTTTTGCAGGAGTTGAGTCACTGCATCTTAGATTCTTGATCATATAAGATGTAGTGAATAAAACCTTGGAAAATTATATTTTTTTTAATTAATTGTTAATTATATAATGTGTCCTGTGATTTTATTAATCTTTGAGACCTGAGATTTGTCTTCTTTGATGACAAATTTACAAGCAAATTTTACTGAGGATACCCTTTTCTCAATATATAATTGATTTCAGTAGTTTTTGTGTAAGACCGTTGTATAACGTAATGATCTTTTATGTGTTTATGCTCGATATAAGACGGTTTTATTCTATAATTTTTATATCGATTGAAATGAAGAATGTGCACTGGGCTCTGATCTTTTTGATGGATAAATGCCAGCCTAGAAAGCTATTTTCTGATCTCTCTATCCTATTTTTTTCCAATTTTTATTTCAGACGTTCACTAACCGTCAATTATGTACCAAATTACCCGACTTGTTGCTTTATTGCTTTATGTAAACCGAATTTGTCGTCTTTATTAATGCCACTTAGTAATACATTATCCGTATTTAGCTTTAGACTGATAGTATTTGTTTTAAGTAAGACTTAATGATTTTTATATTAAAAGGGAAAAATTCTCAGTGATGATGAAAATTATGATGACGAGTCTGATTATCCATTCTATAAATCATGACGACGAAACGAGGCATTTGTCTGAGAGAAATTTCTCCCTTTTATAAAACACAGTCTTATCGTAGAAAAGAATTTGTAAATAACATCTAAATTTTCTAAATTACCTTCTGTTTAAAATGGTATTTGCGTTATTGGATTTGATGGAATTAGTAATCTTCTTGTACTTGCGATGGATTAATTTTTCGATGATGATGAAACTTATGATGACGAGTCTGACTCCATTCATTTAATCGTGACGACAAAATGAGGCATTTGTCTGAGAGAAAATATTTAATGAAAACAGCTTTATAATAAGCTGTAATATTAACTGGATCATTGTAGTTATATCTAACTATAAATTGATTATAAAACTGCGTCTTTATTTCAGATGAATTTGGACTGTGTGAAACATAATTGCCCGGTCTTTTTCCAAGCTGTGCCGTTGTTGGTTGTGCATTGCATACAACCTACAATACACCATCGCTATTCATTTCTAAATGTCAAGCCTTATTCGAGTCATCTCGGAATGCCCTCTATCCCTTATACGCTTAATAATCAACCTACAATACACCATCGCTATTCATTTCTTGAAATGATAAGACTATATTTGGTTTTTCATTTAACGCAAATATTTTGTACGTGATGAGGTGCCGAGATTAGAAGCAGCTAGTACGACTCTGCACAAGTTACTGTAACGATATTAGGCCGAAAACGAGGTTACTTGATAAAAGAAACAATGGAAGAAACAGCACATAAAATGCTATAGTTTTACTGTATAAGTCGACAGTGTTATAATTTACAACTGCATTTGTATTTTGTATCTCTTCTATTTTAATCCAACCTCTGTTTTATCTGGTTTACGTTTTTATTGATCTGTAATACACCGTACTTTTAAGCACTCCCACATAATTTACACATCTCAACAAACATCTAATTTCCTCTGTCTGAAAGTAAGTCTTCCCCGGTTAAGAACGAGTGTATAAGAGCAAGGGCTTCGCTAGGCTTGTTCAGAGGTACTAAGTGACCTGCGCCTCGCACCGTCACAAATGCTAGCCCGTCGTACTCTACTATCCTCCCTCCTACCTGTAACTCTCACCAAGTCACTGTCTGAAATTTGAAGTTTTGTTATATCATGGAGAGGAATGGCCGAATGGGGGAAGGTACCTGATTGTTGTGGAACCAAGTTCGCCAAGGCGTCTTAACTGGTAATCCGAGTGATTCGACACAGTATCTACTTCCGATGGCTGGGACTCTACCATCAACATCTCCACTGTTATAAGAAACATGGCATTTGATCGCGTCTCAGAACAAAATATATGTTTAATCCAAATTTTGTTCGGAGAAAAAAATTGAATACCTGTAAATCCAAATTTTGAGGCCTCCTTGTATCAGCTTCTTATAGATGGGTAGAACTGATGGAACTGTAATATTATAGGTGTTCAAAATGGAATTTCTGCATGGACAATCGAGTACAATGAATACGTTTCAATTCAATTTCGCTTTAAATATACTCCATATACTTATTACTAATCACAAATTCTTGTTTCAGACGGTCTTAAGTTAAGACGTACCTACAACCGATTTAAATAATGTTAAAATGAAAAGGAAATTGTGAGAGGTTCTAATTTAAGACTGTCTTAAGCAAGACCTTCTCATTACTGATATGTTTCGGTTAGGTTGGGTTAGTTTAGATTTTTCCTATTTGAGATTTCAACAACGAAATTTAGACTAATTAGAAGATAGGAAAGGGTTTATACACAGCTTACTTGCAAATTTGCCATTTGATAGTAGCATTAGCATTTCCTCTGTTGATATTTGCATGAAGCGACGCTTGAACGTCTAGCCTGTTGAAATACTCTTCTGCATACGGCGAATAGCATGGGTCATAACCTCCTGAAAATATCCTTGTCCTCTTGAATCCATACTTCTCAACCTTCAAAAATTAACAAAATCATACTCCAACTAAGATTAACCATGCAGTCGAGTCCTTGTTTCATGCTCGACACTTCATTGATGAGGAAGTTACCGTTTATACTGGTGCGCGCTCATACCTGGTTATAATAGCCTGAAATTGATAATGTGGTGTTCAATAAGCAGATTGGGGCATATATGTTGTAAATATCAATCTCCTTGTAGTTTGCAAAAACCACATTCATGGCTATGTTGCAGTCTTTAGACCAGGCTAATTCCTTGAAATCACATACTTCTTTCGCTTTGTTATACTGTTCATCTGATATAACAGAGTGGCTCCAAGCATAATCTAACAATCCTTTTGAGTCGTAGTAATCATCTGTTAATGGATTCCCCACCTGCAGTGCAGAATTATACATAGCATTAGATCTGTGCTACGATATTGCATCACTCAACTGAGTTACAAACGTTTTAAAAGCTTTTACAAAAAGTATATTTGACATAGTATCAGACTATCAGCTATGAAGCACCATGGATTAACATGTACTAGCGCGTTTAATCTTGTAAGTGAGATTTACGATCTACAATGGAGATTACGTACTATGAAGCCTTTGAGATTGATTTTGTTGGTCTGATCCTTATTCCGGTCGAAGATGAGTTCTGCCAGTTGAGGTATATAGTGGCCTGTAACAAAATACAGTGCAAAACAACATCCAGTAGATCAGATAATAGTGAACATTCAATATCGGTAACAATAAGTGAGATTAGGCCGCGACTATGGAATCTGTAGTCACGGCGGAAAGCAAGATTTATACTGTGGTGGTAGGAACTAATGAAAAAAAAGAAGGTTATCAGACCTGCATAACTTTCTCCTGCCAAGAAGAAATCTTGGTTGGAATATTCTGGATATCGTCGCAGCCAATTTACCACGAAGTTATACGCATCCTCAGCTTCATAAATACATCAAATAGTTAGGAAGTTACATGTATAGAAGACGTAAAGGCAAGAAATTTGAAAGGATGATCCTAATAAGTTTACCTACGAAGTCATCATTCAAACTGTTGAGATCTGTGGATGTGTTGGTGTAAGAGAAGCCTACTCCAACAGGGGACTCCACAAATAGCACATTCGCCTCTTCATAACGTAACACCAACCACAAAGAAATGAGACGATGAGAGAAAATGATGAAAATGTTACGAAAATTTACTAATTAATCTCCGTCTTTAAAACAAGAGAATACTCCTATATTTCAAAATATTTCAAAATACAAGTAGCTCATGCACTAACTAAAGATTAGGACAATGATGATAATGATGATGACCTTGAATCCAAGTGAAGTTATTGAATATCAAACCATCACCATTTTCGTCGACTTTTAGAGGGCCTAATTCCACTGCAGCTCCATATCCTATCGATGAGCAGCCGGGTCCTACAAAAGAATATTTACTCAAGAAACATATTCATGGCAATGGAAGCTTGTTAATTTCTAATGCAAAATAACAGTTGATCGATTTAAACTTGTCATGTAACGTCATAAAATCGCCTACAACTTTTCTGTAACATAATATAACGAGCTAATTATTATTGATAAAAAACGGAGTCTCATCATTAACACAAATAAATATTTCCTAATATTCTACTCTTATCTCTAATATTTTTTACACGAGGGTGATGAGAGCTATGTTACTCTAACTCGGCTGCCAGTGCAAGACATGACAGCATGACACAATGCCGAGTCTAGTGTCATGTTTTTTTCGTCTATCATGTTGTGTCGAATAATCAATAGCAGTATCAAACACGCGACATGATACGAGGGTCGGACGTATATATATATATACCTCCATTGAGCCAAAGGAGGAGAGGTTTAGAAGAAGGTTGAGAAAGTGATTGAAAGAACCAAAAGAAAAGAGCTCTTCCATTAATTTGGTTAACATTAATGTAACCTGAAAACTGTGAGATTTGTGGGTTTGAAGGTTGACCAGGTAAACTTAGTACCCTATCTACTTCTTCTAAGGCTGATAATGTTTCTATCACTTTTGTACTAGCAATGCAAATTGCAAGTAATAATACTAAAAATGACGTAACTTCACTTCTTTTTTTATTCATCTTGTGAGCAATAATGCATTTACTTGTGATGCTTTTTAATTATATAAGATATGATGGAGTATAGCTTTTTTTATATGGAAGTCACATTTTTGCGGTGCGCCACATTCATATATGCCATGACTCTCATGAGAGAATGAGTATTATTCTTCTCCCACAAAATTGATGACACGAGTGATTTTAAAAGCTTTTGGAATAAAGTAAAACGGATTAGTAAATCAGTTGGTCTCATTGAGGACGAAGTATATCCATTTTTAAAGAAGACGAGTCAGATTCCCTCTTACCAGGAGGCAAGTGGGAGGACAGACAAGTAAGGAACTAAATGAATCCCCACTCGCCTGCCCACTTGCCTCCTTGTGAGAGGGGATTCGACTCGTTTTCATTGAAGACGAATATACGACGTTTTCAATGAAAATTTGTGTTACTAAATTGGTTGTACACATTATCTCGGTGTTTTAAAAGTTTAAATAGATGGTTGAAATCTCAAGCATTTTATGTAATAAAGTGTATCAGGCATTAGTCATTGCGACTTTGTAAAGTAACCGTAGACACAATTGTAATTGAGTCACTGAGTATTTAATTTATTTCAACTGAGCAAATGTCAATTAATTTAGCTGATAAATTCATTAGTATTGTACAAATTACTAAATCAGTATTCTTACAAAATATACTCCATAACTCGCTTTTTTTAAAAAAAAATCTTAATCCGAGCCGACGAGTAAAAAGTATTTGAGTTCATATTTGGTGCCAAAGACTTTTGAACACAATCATTATTAGGCCAAAATGAATGTATAATTATAGAATACATAACATATGTCTTCTCATTATCCAAAGTTTAAGAAACACGCAAAATCCTCATTATCTAATGTGGTACACCCAAGCTAAAAATGGCCAAAGTAAGGTGAACAGATGTTGAGCATTTATCAGTTTCTTGAAGTGGATGAATCCAAAAGTTGGCAAAACATAGTAACTGTCTTTGTAATGGAATGAATGAAAGTGTCAACACTTGTATGATCACAAACTTCAAAGTGAAAGGTATATGTTGTGCACTTTGAAAAAGATACGTTGGTCAGTTTTGTTTATGGAAGCATAGAGTTATTGATCATTGTTTGCCTACTTAGCAAATGAAGCATTATTGGTGAGCTCAAGTTCGTCTAGTAGTTATCGCTATAGATATCTCAAGTGGTAAGAACTCTCTTATCCCAACCATTACTCCATGAATTGGTAAATATGTGAGTATTACTTAACTAGTCTCTAGACATTTTGACTTTGTCTCTCTTATTCTATTTGACCCGAGATTTATCTATCTTAAATAAGAGTTTGTGATTAGTTTTTGTGTGCAAATGTAGTACAATGTGATAAAAGGAAAACTAACAAAATTATTACTTTTAAAAAGTGACCGTTCTAATGATTCGACGGAAGAAAAGTGATTATTTTATGGGTAATGATAAATACAACCTACTGGGTTGTATTTAAGAGCCTAAAAGAGGAAATAAAAGTTTATATTTAATATTAATGGCACCGATATACGCGTAATTTTGTCAAACATATCTAATTTAATTCCACTTTAAGTAATTCATTTAATGCTTATATACAACCCAGTGGGTTGTATTTATCATTACCCTTATTTTATAAGTTAATAAAAGGAAAAATTATCAACACTAATCCAAATTATGGACGACTCTTATATTTATCTACATTAAATTTTAATTAAGAATAATCTCAAGTCTCAACCATTCACCTCATCTTCTCAAAATACACTAGAATAAAATTTTAACCTTTTGTTTTTTGTGGAAAAACTAGTACAATAAAGCAAACTAATCAATCTACTTTCTTCAAAATGATCACCCCTTCATATTATTTTGTCCGACATTTTATGCAAGTGGGTTTTTTTTTAATTGATCTTAGAATGCTTTGAGAAGAAGACTTGATAGTTGAGATTATTTTAAAGTTAAAATGTACGTAGTAGTATTTATTAATATAAGAAGTTAAATGTAATATATGAGTCTCAACTATTACCTTAAGGTTTTGGTTGAGATATTTATGTTTTATGGTATCAGAGTTAGTGTGACCAAGGGTCACGGGATAAAACCTTGGCAGCCTCCAATATCTCACAAACTCATAAAGTGAAAACTCGGCCCATGATATTGGGGCATGTACATAAGGAAGGAGAGACTATAATATATAAGCATCAACCAAACAACCATTACTTGAGATGATTCTTATAAGAAGGTTGGTCATTTTATGTTAAAAAGTGATAGCGGACAATTTTTAAAATACAAAAATCCACTTATCTCCTTTGGGAAATGATAAAATTTTGGGCTCGAAAAGCTTATTAAGCCCTAAAGCCCAATTTAGCCAAGGGTCGTGTTTAAGCTCGCTATATAGCTCACAAATTTGGCCTGACCCGGACCATCCCACACACATGGGCTTTTTTGTCATCCAAGCCCGGCTCATGATCACCTCTAAAGGAGACATTTTTCTAGATCTAACAATATTAAATTTGAATAAGTATATTACGAAGTACTCTTCGTATATAGACCGTAATTTCTTGATTGCTATATTCAATTTACACAATATCTATGTATAATTAGTCTCTCTAAAGACCAATACAAATGACAAATATCCGTACGGCTTAAATAATATCTCATTTGTACGATGAGACAACATAGTTGTTAGTCCTTACTCTCTAGGCAGTTAACTTTGGATACGCTCTTTCATGAATATGATTTACTCAATTATGAACATAACTGACAATTTTACCCATTCCATTTCAACCTAATACTTTTCAATTTTAATCTATATTTTTCAATTTAGTCAACTCTTTCATGTTGTAACCAGCACCTACCCCCTACCATCATTAACCACTCACCGCGCCACCCTCACCCACTCCCCCCTCCTAATGTGCCGCCAGACCCGCACTCCCATCCTCACTTCCTCGCCACCCTCACACACTACCCCTTCCCTTGCACACACCTGACAACCATTGCACCGCCACCGACCTAGCGACCACCCATGCACCGCCATCGACTAGGCGACTTCCCCTGCGCCACCATCACCCTCCTCCCCTGCCACCGCAGGCCGCAGTCATCCCTTTCGGCCTTCCCCCATCATTTGAAACAAAAATTATTGCTTAATTAGAAGTTAGAATTACAAATTATTACTCGATTAATACGAGAATTAGGATTTGTAATAGAGTAATTTGATGAATATTTGTCTATATACCATATTTGACCAGTTTTAAACTTAAACGATCCATAACAACTAAGAATTCAATTGTGTAGCCGCCAAACGGTGACTAATAAGAATCAATAAGTCTTACTTGTGATGAGGCGACCCGTCGCAAGCTTACGACTGGTCAAATTCCCTCACAAAGAGCAAGTGGCAAGACAAGTGGGGAGGTTCGTTTGCACCCCACTTCACCCCTACTTACTCTTTGTGAAGGGATTTGACCCGTCGGTCGTCACAAATGAGAATTGGTGAATAACCATATACACCAACTTGTACATCCGTTTATCACCTACTCACCCAACTACTACACTACTTTTACTATACTATCTCCTCGGAAGCTCCTCCCACCATTTTTACACCTTTCACCATTCTTTCTCCCAAAACCCTTCTCTTTCTTAATCACATTACTAATCAAAACCTTGAATTAAACCATGTTGTGGGTGAGATCTATACGCCCTATACTTCGACCACAAATTCAAAACCTCCATTGTTGTTGGTTTTCATCTTCATTTTCTACTTCTTCTGCTGCAGCTGTTCTTGCTGAAAGAACTATTAAAGATGGACCTAGATATGATTGGAATCGTGATGAAATCAAATCTATTTATGATTCCCCTGTTCTTGACCTCCTTTTTCATGGGGTATTTTCAAGTTTTCACCTTTTTATTTTATTTTTTGTTGGGTAGTTGCTAATTATTGCTTGCATTGTGGTAATTGATAGTTATGTAATGAAGACGGTTTATTTTAGTGGTTAAGACGGAGGTATTGTGGACAATAGTCTCCCGTTTACACCTTTTTATTTGTTTATTGATGGGTAGTAGCTAACTATTGATTGCATTGTTGTAATTGATTGTTATGTAACCAAGACGGTTTATTTTTTGGATTAAGACGGAGGTATTGTGGACAATAGTCCGCGGTTTACACCTTTATTGATGGGTAGTTGCTAGTTATTGATTGCATTGTGTTAATTGATTATTATTTGATCAGCCCTTTTTTGGCTTTGGAAGTTAAAACCTTTGGGGAAATGGGGTTTATGCCTTTGTTCTAGTTCTTTGTTGTCTAGTTGCTAATTATTGTACACGAGACGGTTTATTTTAGCGGTTAAGAAGGTGGAATTGTGGACATTGTCCTGAGTTTATGATGGGTAGTTGCTAATTGTTGCTTGCATTGTGTTAATTGGTTGATATTTGATGAGCACTTTTTAATTTTGGAAGTTATGACCTTTGGAGATATGGGGTTTATGCTTTTCTATCAATCTTTATTAAGGGTACTTGATAATTATTACTTGCAGTGTGCTAATTCTAATTGATTGTTATTTGATGAGCCCGCTTTCTATGAACCTTGGGGAAATGAGGTTGTTTTTTGGTTAAATGTTAAGTGTAAATGGAGTTTGGATTGAGCCATTTCTATTTTAGACATTTACAATGACACTACTTTATTGGTGAAACCCGTACTCAAATACTTTAAGCTTTGTGCCGAAAGAAAATAAGACGTTTCCTAAGAATCGGCAGGAGTATTCACTATAATGGTGAAGATATAGTCAGGTGGGTCTAAAGAAATTGCTGGTAAATGTTTGTATGATAGTAGTTGTTGAAATAAATCATCATTAAAGACGGGTGAGTTAATGTGGGGGGTTTGTCACGGTGGAACAATGCAATCAATAGAAGAAGCAACGAAATGTTTTCATCGACCGAAATTAAATTTTACTCAAGGTCATTTCATCTTCACAGTCATTGTGTTGGATTAAAGTATACTCAGCAGTAATTTGTCTAAAAAATTGTTGGTTCTTTTTTCTAGAGGGGATTTTTCAGTGTGTAGTGACTAGTGAGTATATACTTGGACTGTTCATGTTAGCCAAGCCAATTATCTCGGATTATGTGGATTAAGGCTGTTGTCGATGATGCTATATGACAAGCACTTTTCATGCTGCTTTCTCTCCCTTTCCTACAAAGGCTACAAGCGTAGATAAGGAGATTAGTGAAATTATCCATCAATGTATACCCTTATTATTCTCTATATTTATGAGATTACTGAAGTATTCTCTTGTTTCCAGTTTCTTTAATTTTAAGCCTAAGGTTCATATTTGTCCTCTTCATGTGTGTCCCATTATATCTCACTATGAATACTTAGATACAGTGCATGTCCAGTTGTTCCTGATTGCTATGTGCGGCAAGTTTTCCTCTTTAACTGATCCTGCTTCACTAAATCAACGCTGTTATACTTACTTTGGCTATGTCAAAATCATATTACAGGCCCAAGTTCATAGGCATGCTCACAACTTTAGAGAAGTGCAACAATGCACCCTTCTTTCAGTTAAGACTGGAGGCTGCTCTGAAGATTGTTCATATTGTCCTCAATCTTCTCGATATGGCACTGGGGTGAAGGCCCAAAAGTTGATGAATAAAGATGCAGTCATAGAGTCAGCAAAGAAGGTCAAATATATTTTCATGCTTCTACAGTTCTACCTCATGGGTGACTTTTTTTTATTTTCCATTTACGTAATTGTTTTTCTGCCTGTTTGAATTTTGTATGTTGTCAACGAGCATTAGTTTTGCTACTGAGACTTTAAGGGGTAGCAAATTTTGAACTTGTGTGCATTGGTTCACGTGTACCATATAACTTGTGGACACGTCATACTGAGTTTTAAAAGTTGTTCAAACGGGGCATGGATTCTGCTGCTATTCACCGTGCAGACTTGGAGGGGGAAGATGCATATTGTGCCAGATTTATTTAACTTTCAAAATCTATGTTACTTTGATGCTTCTCTTTGGCTGCGTATCACATATTGATATTTCAGTTTAGGCCTAAAATATGAATCTTTCCATACAAAATAGTTTTGTCCAACACTCGAACACTCCAACACACCGAGATACACCCCTCTCCGGTACTTCCACCCTAGTCAGAGTAGCATATCCAAATGATTGTCCAAGATATCTTATGTTCATTGCATACACTGGACCTTTTTCTTATGAACACTATTGGACGGTCAGCCACGCTCTTGCAGCATTCATTCTATGAATTGACATTTCTGGTTACAATGGCAGGCAAAAGAGGCTGGCAGCACACGCTTCTGCATGGGTGCTGCCTGGAGGGACACTGTTGGGAGGAAGACTAACTTCAAGCAAATTCTCGATTATGTAAAAGAAATAAGGTAATTACACCTGGTTCCTTTGTCTTTTCTTTCTATAATTATTTCCCCAATTTTTTATGTAAGAGTAGGGACCCGGTTCAGAGTCTTTTCAGACACTTCCCTCTCCTTAGAGTATCACTAATCACATGAAGTTATAAAACAGCAGTTAGTTTAACAATAATATACTTCGGAGTATTAGTTTTTATCGTGTTATTATTTGTATCTCATTCATAATAATAATTAATAACTCGAGAAAGAATCTAATTAGCTTTGAGCTTGTGATATTATTTTTCTTGGTTCTTTATGAATGATGGTTTTTTTTAACGCTGTATGTGATTTATGAGTTGTTGGTTCGAAAACATATTTGTAGAATTGACTTGTTTGCTGCTGCTACTGATATTTATGAGCTTATTTTACGGTTACGTAGATTGCAGTTTCTAAATTAGTTGCCATGGTATGTTCTGCTGAAACTTTTTATTTACAGGGAAATGGGTATGGAGGTCTGCTGCACCTTAGGCATGCTGGAGAAGCAGCAAGCAGAAGATCTAAAGAAGGCAGGTCTTACAGCATACAATCATAATCTGGACACCTCAAGAGAATACTACCCTAATATTATTACAACTCGATCATATGATGAGAGATTACAGACCCTTGAGTTTGTACGTGAAGCAGGCATAAATGTTTGTTGTGGTAAGTAACTATATATCTTACGTACTTGTTGGTTGACATACATTTCTCTTTTGGGCATAATGGTTGTGAGCAGCCGCGCCCATCTTCCACTGCTCCCTTGTTTTGGTTCTAAAGTACTTCCCTCCTTTCCAACGAATAATCCTCATTTGCACTTCTTATTAGATGAACAAAGTCAGACGAGTTTTTGCTGAAATGAAGGGAGTCTGATATAGGAACTTAACATAGTGTATCATACTGTTCAAATTTTTGCCATGGTGCTTCTATTTTATTGTAGGCCGGTTACATTTTTTTTTTCAAACGGTCCCTATGTCTACCCTATGAAGTTAGGAGTCTTGCCTCATTGGTTGATTCTCGTTTGTCTATCAATATAGGTGGGATAATTGGGCTTGGAGAGTCAGCAGATGACCGAGTAGGTTTGCTGCATACACTGGCAACTCTACCTACACACCCTGAGAGTGTTCCGATTAATGCACTAATTGCTGTTAAAGGCACTCCTCTTGAAGATCAGAAGGTTTGCTTTACACTCATATAAATTCTAGCATTATGTATTTATGTGTAACGAATTCATAGAAGTAAATCTCATGTTCGTACTTGCGTATATCATTGTTTGAAATGTCTCATGTGCATTTGTATTACTTAAAACAACAGCCATAGTGTGTGATTCTTGTCTTTAGGGGTCTGCATTACTCGAAGATCAATGCTAGCCATTGTTTGTAGTTAAATTAATTGCATAAATTTTTTCCAAGTTCATCAGAATGTTTCTTATATCCACACATTTCCTTGATACTTGTAACACAATACGCATTGGATTATTTACTGGTCTTATTCCCTCCCTTTTCAGCCGGTTGAAATATGGGAGATGATCCGAATGATAGCAACAGCGCGCATAGTAATGCCGAAAGCAATGGTGAGGCTATCAGCTGGTAGGATTCGGTTTTCCATACCGGAGCAAGCCTTGTGTTTTCTAGCCGGTGCAAACTCCATTTTCACCGGTGAGAAACTGTTAACGACAGCTAATAACGACTTTGATGCTGATCAAGACATGTTCAAGGTACTCGGTCTCCTTCCCAAACCTCCCACTTTAGATGATGAGCAAACTGATGACCGTCAAGCAGTAGCTTCGAGTTCAGGCTAAGATTTTCCGGCAATACCTTTATTTTCAGGGTTATTGCCTTAGTGTTGAAAATTGGGTTATTTGTACCTTAGTGAGAGCCCTTTTGAATTGGGCTCTAATTTTTTATCTATTTATTTATCCATTTACGTAATTTTCCGCATCAAACTTCTTGAGCCATTGAGGAGTTTGGTTCCACCCGGATTACATTGTTATGAATTATGATGCACTGAATCGCGCTTGTCCATGTTATGACTTGTGTTATTTGATCCGCAACATCTCGACAGTGAGCCAACAACACTCTGCAACCAAACTAATTTCATATATCCAGTGGCATACTGGTACAAATCTGTTGGTGCTAGAAAGCGACCGTAGCGACCTTTGTGGGCAAAGTCATCGTCCTGCCACAGGGCACCAGTACCAGTCATAACCCTATTTCAGCCGACTAGCTCACTCACATCTTATAGTATGCATGTGGCCTTGAGAGTCACAACAAACTAAGCAGTTGCAGGTCACATGATAATCGTTATATTAGGACGACGAAGATGTAAATGTTATACGTGATGATCACAACTATAATCGTTATGACCGTGCTTTTTTCTATGAAAACGTACGTCTTTTACAAACGCAAACACTAACGTCGTAAACTCGTAATAGCCAAATACAGATTCAACAACGTAAATCTCTCTTAAATATTGATGATATTACAAGGCATCACTTATCACTGCAGATAAGGAGTATAACAAGTAACAAGGCAGCTTGCGATATTTCGAGGTATTGCTTGTCGCTGCACAATTATAGGAATATAACAAGATATAAAAAATCTGTTACTCATGCCAGTTAGAAAGGAAAGATAAATATAGTTAACTTATTAATTAAGTAATCAATGTTGCAACTGAAATTCTGAATAAGAGAACAGATACATCTGTTGGCGCTTCCATGAGCTAACGGTCGAAATGCGGTTACCTAATTCTAAGGTCAAAAATTGGTACAGAGAAAAACACAATAAAATGAAAGAGATCGACAATTGATGTTAGGTTACCCTACTGTGTAATCAATATTACAATACTCGTATCTTGGCATTAAGTAAATCTATGTATCGGATAATGTATCCCGTATGCGGTGTTAATGTCAGGCAACCCTTGTAAACATGTCACACAGATTTTGTGCTGACGTAATATTCTCCAACGCTCAAAAATACATGTTGGCCCAAAACTACGTCTACTGGTGGTTGGTCCTTGATACAATCAACCCTGACCTGTGATTATGTACAATTTTTGTCAATTAAAGGAGGCAAATTCAATTTCTTCAGAAGAAGAAACAACTCAGGAGTTATACCTTTCCATTTCCGGCTTGAAATTCGAACTTCAGGTTGTTATAATCTCTTGATCTAAGGTAAACCTGCAAACCTTGAGCAGAACTCGAGTTTCCTGAAAATCAGATTTGTGTAAGTAGTTTAACACCCAACAAGTAAACAATGGGCAAATTAGTTAAAGGTTAGAGACTCAAACAACCTTCATATAAGCTTAGTAAAGCTTCATCGTTGAAAACCAATGACGGCGTAGACAGACTGATAGTGAATGACATATCATATACACCATGAAAGGTTTCTTCACAAAAGATAACCTGAAATCATCCATAATAAAAAGATAGGTTACTCTCAAACTGCAAACCCAAGACAGCAGAAAGACAAAACATGAAAAAATAATCCGACAACTATTTTAAGTTTAACTGTTAGAAGGCTAGGATAAAAGTTCCAACTTGTTTAATCTCATGCCAACCTCTATAGCTATTTAGCATCTGAGTAAAAACTAACAAACAGTTATAACTAATTGCAGCCATAATGGCCGCCATAAAACCTAGAGTAAGTCTTCTATGAGACAGTTTCACATGTGGAACTAACGCAAATAATTACGCACTCCTAGTCTATAATCTCCCCTTTTGTTTTGAGGGAAAAATTTACCCATTTGCCCTCGTGTTAACTACTCAGTCTCTCTCACACATAGTCAGTAGTCACATGTCTCTCACCCTTCACCCAACATCACGTCATCACATTCCCTTGGCCACACACCCCTGAAAGTCTGAAACACAACCACCAAATAACCCTTCCAACCACCACTCAAACAGCACAAACCGCAAACACCACCTATCCAGCAGCATACATCAGAAATCCAGCCCACAGCCTCAAAATTTCCCAAAGATGACGTTTGACGCACCGAGGGACATTGGGGTTGTTGCGGTTGTGTTGGTGAGGAAGTTGATGGTGGAGGCAGTGGCAGAAATTGAGAATGGGGTGTTTTGCAAAAGTTTTATCAGCCTGTCAGGTGAAGGGGGCGGGTTGTCAGTGATGGTGGTAAGGTGGTTAAGGCAGTGGCAAGGTTGTGGGTGGTTAAGGAGAGGTGCTATGAGGTTGGGCAAAAAATGGTAAGTGAGTGGGGTATTATGGTATGTTAAGTTGGTGTGCGTGGGTATTTTTGTCTACACATTGACAATTATAAGTCCAAATAAGAAAATAGGGAAGAGAAGATGACTAAGCCCAATAAAGAAATAGAGAAGACTTAAGATTATATATAGGAGGGAGTATACCGTTGGTTGACCTCACATAGTAAGACCACCTCACATAAGTTTGTGTAAAATCTAATCAAAATTAAGAACTTCGTAAATCTGATTACACGCAATGTCACTTAATTTAAAGCATGTAAACCACCAGGTCGACCAGCTAGTGGTGGTCTATATTTATGGTATGAATGTCATATATGAATAGTGCATAAAAGAATAGAAGAAAATTGAAGTCAAAATAAAAATTCTATAAAAGGCCAGTCCACTACGCAAACTTACTGCATGAGACGGCATAGTTTCAGGGAGAAGCAAGTGCGAGCCAATGGCATCTCTGACATATTGTTCCTGCAGATGATTAGAAAACAAGACATCTTAGCATACTAAGATTAAGAAAAAAAAAGAGTATAAAAATGATATAGAGCCGGCAAACAATGACACAATCCGAAAACACGACACGAATCTAACACGGAATTAACGGGTTTGGGTTAAGGTGTAATGACCCATTTATGTAAGGAGGTCGAGATGAACACGACACGAGATTTAATTGGGTCGGGTTTAGGTTGAGCTCTCAAAACGCAAACCCGACACGAATGACCTATTTACTAAATTGATCTTAAATTTTCTTGAACCTGCATCACAGAAATATATTTACACTTTCCAAATATTGACATGACACGAAAACACGACACGAACCCGACACGAAATTAACTGGTTAGATGCTCGATGACTCATTTATGTAAGTGGGTCGACACGAAATTTAATTGGGTCGGGTTTGGGTTGAAGGGTTCATGACCCGTTTACGGTTTACATGTGACACGACCATGGACACGACACGACCCGATCTGTTTGTACAGATTGCAGAGCAGGGCCAACTTCTCGTACATACTTAGTCTGCTTTTAGGTTCTTGCTCTGGTTTCAGGGAATCCCTCCCCGCTTTCTCCGTGCCCCATTCGTCGGGTGGTGCTTGCACAAAAATATGAACCACAGGCCTTAGAACCTAGGCTAAACTAATGTATAATTTAGTTTGTTTCTTGTTTTATCATTTCTTTACTTTGATAGAAATTCATGACGGAAAGAGAACCACAAAGTGCAAAATATTGCCCTTCTTCAACTATTTCTTTCTGTGAGTGTATGTGGGTCTATATTATCACACCAAGGGATACATCAACCATCAGTCCAGCACCAATAAAGACACGGATGCATGGTTCAGTGTTTGATTGGCTAATCCTCGAACCGAATCGTTCGTACGGGAAATCTGGAATGGAGTTCGTTTGCAAACTAGGTTGCTAGCATTCTCTCTATATGAATTAAGTAGCATTCTAGAAACTCAAACTCGTTCCCAAAACCAAATCAAACGCCGAACCATGCAACACTAGGTGTATATTTGACCATTAGGTACAATACTCAAGGACCATAGATTATGACCAAACCAAAATAGAGCTTTGTGAAAGAAAGCAGTTCCAGCTCAACCCATTTCCTCTCTTTACCTGTGAACTCAAAACCTGCTTCAAGGTCGAAGCATCTTTCTCCAAGGGACTGAAGTACACCTCCACAACATCAGTTGGTTCAAGACTGGCCTTCTTCCTCAACTTTTGGATGCGGTTAACAATCTAACAACAAAATGGACGTTAGTAAGCCTTCCATGACAATGGAATGGACAAGAGACTTTCACATATTTGCTAAGCTCTGAGACCAACTGTCAATATTTAAGAACATATCCAAATAACGCCAACTTCATCTTTGAAAAGTCATTCTGACTCATCAGCTAAAGTGAGATACGTGACCGTGTCAGCACAGTGACATGAATTTATATTTAATATTTTTAATTAAATAGCATATCAATATTTGAATTATAAAAGCTGAATGTTTTAAAAGGGATTTAAAGCTTGCCTCACGAGCAACTCCAGATTCAAACAATGAATCATCAGGGCGCAAGTCAAGAATAACCAAGACGTCACCTGCACAGAAGCAGTAAAGATTGTTACATCTCCCAAAATCATTTTGCTACATAAGGATTATGTTGTCACATAGTCTTAAGTCTTTACCATCTCCTGCAGCATCAATTTCTTCTTCTGTTGTATTATCAGGACGCTTGAAATCCCTCAAAACCTGAAATAGTACAAGATCAACGCGAGTTCATAACAGCGATTTAAAATAAAATGAGAAAATAGAAAAAGAAATTGCAAACACATTTTTAGTTCAAAACTTCAAAAGGTATGAGCAGTTAAACAGGAATAAAATCCAAATTTTCAATTTTGTTTGTTAACTAAGCAAGGTTTTTGTCCATTTTCAGCCAGAGTCACTATTCTTTCATTCTGGTATGATGGATTAAGGTACATGACCCACTAACTCACTGTACTTTTACTATGAACTGACAATCATTTGATGTAATTCTCGAAGCGCTTTTAATTGTGTCACATGAAAACAGTATGTGTATTGCTAACACGACAAGTTAGGCTGCATACACCCACCTCACAATTTGTAGGAGCTCTTGAGTCTTGAGACACTGGTATGTTCTATTCTAAGCAATACTTTGTCTTTCTGAACCGTATTTTTCTTATATACAAGCCTTTAATAACTTATGGATCCCATATTGATAGACCTTGCCACCTTGGCATGGCTTTTTTCAAAGGCAACATCCCAATCTAATGGTCAAACCAACACCTCCTTCCAATGCGCACATGCAGTACAAGATCCAAGTCTTGTATTAACATCTTAAAAATTGAAGATGGTAAGGCCTCCGCCCCTCCCCAAGTAAGAAACAAAAAATAAACATGAACTATTCCTCGGAAAAGCGGGTTCCAAGATCAATTACCATAACAATGAAAATTCACTCCCACAGGCCACAGCAACTACACCCAAAATTCCTTTCCGTCTCTCTGAAGCCATTATAATCATTGATCACTAAGTCAATAGCTATAATTTACGTATTACTAACCTGGTTACTTACAGAAAATCAGACATTCACCAGAAAATACTTGGTGCAAAACGAAATTGATGTGGCTACTTCTCATATACAGAAATGTAAAACTGTAGCCGTGTTTAAAATAAAAATAAAAATTCTGAGCAATGATGAGATTCCTATAACTTGAAAAGTGTACTGAATGAATATTCTCTATGCCAAATTACCAGACGGTCCTGAGATACCAGAGTCAGTGACTCTGATTTAAAAAGGTGGTCAATAGGTGCCTTATATTAGTAGTCCAACCAGCATTTTGAATAGATATGAAGATCACCATAAAAACAAAGCCACAGCACTTTTGCATATGGAATTAAGATTAAGCAAGATCTAACCTTAATATCACTCAGCTTTAAACAATGGCCAGCAATGTTAAGTTCTCCTGCTTCCTCGAAAGCTAATATGTCTTTCTGACACATTCCCTTGACTTCCTTTGCAACGACTCCCATAGATTTTCCAAGTCTCTTGCCCAGCACACTGGGGAAAAAGAGATACCATTAGCATTTAGTTAGCATGACAAATACATGGAACATATAATTAGTCAGCTGAAGAATACGCCTACCTGAAATCAGGCTCAGCGCGAAGTGAAGCATATTTCAGAGAATCGTTGCAGGGGACAAGCGACCTTATATTGAGCTCTTCCAGAACATACTGCAATACATAAGACAATTAAGATGCAGGTTTTGAGTGGATGTGTCTATTAGCACTGTGAAAACTTTCGGAGTATCATGCGCCAGAATATATGAAGTCATGTGAAGAGAACTAGAAATCTAGAATGGAGAGCACAGCAAGATCAGACTTTTTTCTAAGATATGACCCCAACGCCCTACAAACTGTCTACTTCTCTTAATCTTGGCGCCTCCTGGCAACTATAAGGACATTCAAAATGAGATAACATATGAAGGTTATAGAGGGCTACACAGCAGATATCAAAGGAACCTCACATCTAATCACACAAATCTATGAAAAAGGGAATCCAAAATGTACTGAAGATCATGAATCTTCTGAACATAATAGACTAAATAAATAAAAAACCATAAACTGCAGTCTAAAATGTCAGGTTATTCCATGGACTCAAGGGCTTGAAGCTAGTAGTGTAATCTCAAATATGTTGCTTTTTTTAAGTTTGAGTATAAATTTACATGGGTAAGAATAAATGGATTATATGCATCTATTACCACCCCCAAAGAATGCCACTTCAGCATCTGAATCCTGGGATAAGTATCACTACGAGCGAAAGATTAACAAAGGCTGTAATAGATATTTGGATGTATGATGGAGATCATATTCAGCAATCATGATTTAGGATCATCTTTACACATCAAAGTACTTGCTCGCTATATAACATGATTTAGGATCATCTTTACACAAAATTGCTTCAACAATCTTACATAACATGCACCATGGCATCATTAATACCTCTCTCAATTTTCCAGCAATATCAACCAGAAAATCATTGTCAGGGTGAACGATCACCATCTCCCTGTTTTTTCCCAGGAGGAAACCAAAAACTGATTTAGTGAACTGAAGTGATGGAAAGAAAAAAGGCAGCGAGCAACAGGTAAAAAAGATTCACAAATTAATGACAATGAAAAATAGCCACAAGCACCACCTGAGAGGTGTCTTCAAAGGCTTGTTGTGGCGCTCACGGATATTCCGTGCAAGATCTATGATTCTTGTCATCCTTGAAACACTTTCCACAATGCGTTCATCTCCCTAAATCAGACAAATTAAATTATAACATAATAGAGTCATAAGTTCGTAACATACATTGAACCATTTAATGAACTACTTTAAAAAAAAGGCAAAAAATAAGAAAAAAATACTTGGCTCCCACGACTAGTAGAGTACCTTCCCCTCTTCTTCAGGAAATCCGCAATAATGAATGCTCTCTTCTGCTCCCTCACTAACTCTTCTTAAATTTTGGTATAAGACTTCAGTGAAGAAAGGTGTCAAAGGAGCCATTGCCTTACAAGAAGTTAGCAGTACCTAGGACCAATAATACAGACCGTGAGCAAATATTATTTAAATGGCCTCTCTCTGATACTCGAACTAAGCTACATAAATAATCAAATATAAGGTCACTGAATAGTGATGCACTCAAAACCACGCAGCTTATACCAGAAGTATGCATGCCAAGGAGAACGAGGGAAGTGAAGCTAAAGGGGTCATAATTAACAGCCTAGCAGTGCAACGAGCTACTTAACTGCCTTCACTCAATAATACTTGCAGAGTTGCACTTGCAGTTGAGATACTAAGTTGGAAAGACTCAGATGTGATCAATAAACAACAGTCAGGGAGTACATAAGTACAGAAATTTAACATACATGGTAAAGAGTAGACAGTGCGATCTTACAGTCTTCCTCTCCTGTACGACCTTTCAATCGTTTACGGTTGAACCTCACGTAGATATTTGTCAGATCGTCAAGAAACTTTAAAAGTTGAGGAACAACCTGAAGAATAATGTTAGAGAGTCAACATTTCTGCATAATCAAGATGGATGCAGAGTGCAGTGTGAAATATCACAACTAGAAGTTGTAAAACCAACCAAAGTTTGATTTTATTTTGCCTTGCAACATTCCGAATCCAAACTCAACTAAATTTTTACAGAAATTCACCAGACCTCTCTTGGCAAAAATCCTTTGTCCCTCTCACCCTTACTGTCTCTATTTGTGAAAGTAAATGGGACAATAAAAATGAGATGGAGGTATCATTGATCAAGGAGGTAACTGATCCTGAAACAACTGACAAAGATATGCAGTTATATTGGGTGATAAAAAATCCACAAACCGTGTACAGTCTATATGCATTCATTTCTTGTCGCACAAAATGAACCAGGTGTTGGGTGGCTGAATTGATCCACTGGTCAAGGACATTAGAAGAATTTTTCAAAGCACTTTTATCCAAAGGGGTGAACACTCCGAAGCCTTCAATTTCTAGTCGCTTGGCATTCTGAACAAGAAATCTGTATGCATTGTACCATGGGAGGAATACATCTCTGATCTGAATGCACAACAAGTAAACAATAAATAATGAGAAACTAGTCATCCGTGTCTGGCTAAGTTGATAGATATAAAAAAAGAAAAAAAAACAAAGCGAAACAGACAGCTAACAAAGCATAAAAGCATACCATGCCAAAGACTCCCTCTTTCTTAAAACGTAAAGGCTCGGCGCGTACGACCGGTGAATTTACTATGTATAAGCGTAATGCATCCTATGCCAAAAACACAAACTATATCAATACATAGAAACAACACTGACATAAAGATGCATACAATACTCAGCATCAAAATGTCTCAGTATATAAAGCTACTGAAAAGAAAGCTCATCATACTATATAGAACTTACAGCCCCATATTCATTCAGAATTTCTGAGGGTGCAGGGTAATTCTTCAGTCGCTTACTCATCTTTTTACCATCCTCAGCAAGGACAAGTCCATTGCAGATGAGATTTTGAAATGCAGGTTTACCGAATAATGCAGTGGAAAGCACCATCAGAGTGTAGAACCTACAAACACAAGTTTCTAGTTGATATACCAGAACCAAATTGGACTTGACATTCCAAAATTCAAAATTACAACATAAAGGAAAAATTAAGTGAAATGGCCTACGTTTATGGTTCATTAACTTTTACCGAGTGTGTAAGATTCAGAAAAACGTTTTGGTAGCATGTAAAATTGTAATCACAATGGCTATATAATTGGCGCATATTTAGAAAGAACCAAGGTTGCCTAAATCGTTATGAACACGCCACATATGCGATAAGTAATAAGTGGTTATAGTGTATGTTATATGTATATAAGTATATTTAAGTAAGTGCCACAATAGAATACACTTGAATCGATTCGTGAATCACTCTGAAGAGGAGAAGACCAATGAAATGAAGGGATTACTTCTAATCATGTTATGGTGATTGCATAGGATGAACATGAAGTATGGCTCATATTAGAATGGTATTTTAAACAGCTCCCCTACATATGAGGGATTGGATCCAATGTGAATTACAAAAATTTTAAACATACAGGTCCAATCTACAACATTAATCAACAAGAAGAAAAACAGCACCAAACCAGCAGCAAATTTATACAGGAGTGCCGTTCCTACTAAACCAATTTGCAAAAGATTGAGCACCCACTAACAATGTAAATAAATAAAGAAACTAACCATCCACGAGTTTGATCCAGCCCTTCAGCCACAAAATTCCCTGGAAAATTGGTTTCAAAAAGCTCTTTGTTTTCGAAAGGGTAGTGAATGTATGCGTAAGGCATTGCACCACTCTCAAACCAGCAATCAAACACCTACAAGTAAATGAAATAGATTCCATAAACACATAATCACATAATAGAGTACATCATATATTCGTATTGCCTTGATCAGGATGGCTTACATCATCCACGCGCCTAAGAACGCCATTTCCATGCTTCGATGGGATAGTTAGATGATCGATTTTGTGGCGGTGCAAATCGGTGACCTGTAGCATGTACCCATTAGTATGCAGGATCATTCATCATATGCAAATGCATGCATGGTGTTGCTAAAATCAATATAGTAGACGTGCATTTGAATTTGTATATTCCCCTTGCTAAATTCCCTTTCCCCGTCCCCTTCTTTTGTTACTTAACTTAGCATCTAAGAAATGCTTTATTATAAACGGAAAAAACCTTTTCTCCGGACTCCTTCTCTAGTTCTTCGATGGAGGAAATGACTCTCATTTCCTTTCCATCGTCACTCATCCATACGGGAAGAGGAGTACCCCAAAATCTACTTCGACTGACTGCCCAATCCCTAGCATTTTCCAGCCAATTGTGGAAACGTTTCTCCTGTAAAGTAGGTACAGAAACATTATTACAGCATTGTGAGGATAGAAAGTAACAAATCCAAAGAAATACAAAAGTGAATTACAATGAGCAAGAAATAAAAAGGGAACTAAAGAAAAGAATGCAAACCTTGACAAAATCAGGAACCCAATAGGTCTTCTTGTTGTTTTCCAGCAATTGATCTTTTATCTTTTCTACTCTAACAAACCTACAGCAATAATATTGTTATTAAGGGAGAACACAGCTACACAAGTGACAAACCATACAGCTGAGACGACAGTCTATATCTGAATCGTCAAGTATAGACCAAATCGTTAAAACTGCATTGTGTGAATATTGATAAAACTTCAGAAACGAAAACAAGTGTTATCATTCCTTCTTCTCTACAACCACAGGCCATAAATGGCTACCTTTAATTGTCACTTGCGCAGATCAATGAGCTAGCATATCAATAAATTCTTATTTGTTTCAATTTCGAAAGAAAATGGTGAATAAATTGGTGATATTCATAGTGTTATTACATAAACATTAAAGGTTGACGAAACATCATAGCTCTAAGAAGCTACATAAGTAGGCCAACTACAAGATTCACGCGATCAACCAAAGGAAGCACGTATCTTGTACGCATGAGGCAAAGCATAGCATATATGTGGTGAGTCAACAACACCTACAGAAATTATATAATACCAACACTTAGAATCTTCACCAAGTTTTGTAACAGCCTAGCATATCACCTTATTCGCTCGCATAAAATGTTGAGCAATGCAAATAACCATAAAATATTTTTCACATACCAGCTTGGAACAGCTCTGTAAATTAGAGGGGTTTCAGATCTCCAACAGAAAGGATAAGAGTGGGTAAAATTCCCCTGCTTGAGAAGTCTGCCTTTTTGCTGTAACAAAAGAGATAGATATCCTGAGTTTATTATACACTCTTAATCTGTCAAGAAACTAATGGTCCAATTTATATGTATGGAGTTTATTGTCCACATTTGACGGTCGAATTAGCAAATGAAGTGAACTTTTACCAACATTTTAAACACAACATACACTGGTTACAACTTTTCTTAAAAGGTGGTATGAAAATATTAGTTTTCAAAAAATAAATTTGACTGAATCTACATCGGATCCCTATATAAGGAGAGATAAATCGTCAAAGTTACATCAAGCGACCATTAGAGTCAAATGGCCAAATGGGCATACAAAATGGGATTAATGGAATATTATTTGTCAATACTCAGATTACATTGTTTAGAAAGCAATGGCCATTCAAAGACAATAACAGCCATGTAATAAAAGGCAGAGAATGAAAACTCAATTAACATCCACTGTACTTGACATCAACTACAGATACCAACCTTAGTAAAGACTAGGAAGATCATCCGCAATTCTACAAGGTGATAAGTATATCATTCAAAATTCCCTATTCGAAAAGAAGAGATGGCAGGTGACATCTCAGACATACTCTGAAGTCTGAATAAACCGATCATAGGATACTCGTAGCATTAAATGATTGCACAAGAGTTCATTTATCAGTCAATTTCACATCACCAGGAGAATCATTGAGAATCACTATTGCCATATTAGCTTACGACATTTGACAGAATTTATGTAAGAGAAATGAATAGGAAGTCATATGTTCTTGCCTTTACTGCATTAATGATATCTTTATCAGCATCCTTAACATAGCGGCCTTTGAAGTCGTAAACTCTTTCAGTGAAGCACCCATCATCATCGACAGCTACAATCAAGTCCGGTCCCTAGACATGTCAAACAGAAAAAAAAAAAATTAGGATAATGACATTAAGAAGTAAATATAAAGAGCGTTAGGATTTCACATAGAAGGTTTGTAATGGACCTTCTCGATTATGTGATTTTCAAGGCAAACACGGTAGTCGTCTTCTCCAAAAGCTGGAGCACAGTGGACAATTCCAGTTCCACTATCATCTGTCACATAGTTGTCCGCAACAACTTTAAAAGCCACGTCAGAAAACTCCTGGAAATAGTCAAACAAAGGTATGTACCTGCAATTGATACATAGCTTCCTTTATACAAGAAAATTTTGATGAGAAATACAATACACCACTGAATTCAAGTAAGGTAAGACACCATGGGGACCCAACATTCAAGCATGAAATCCTCATGTTTAACCATCAAGTATGTTTCCACAATACACAGTAATTCTGCAAGTAAAAGATGAAAACCCATAGAATATCAAAATAAGCTCTCATAGGAAAAGGTTTCACAGCACTATACTAGAGAAATTCGGGATAGTCAGTTTACCAAAAATAACCACACAGAAGGGCCTCAATCTTCATCTTAAACACCCCTATACCATATACTACAGTTAAACACAGAGAAATTGAAGTAAAACTTAAAGGTATGTTATAGCCACATTTGTAGTGGAAATGAAATCGAGACCAGAATGTCAAGTTTTACACAGGAAAAAGGATACTATCCAGAACATTACTCAGAAGTTATGGAAATTCCTCCGGCCAACGAAAGAGGTTAAGAGAGTGTTTTTACACAGGTCATTTAGTTTTCAATCAAACATTTTGGAAGAGTTCTCTCTTGTTTTCATTTCTTTTCTAAATAAGTGCTACTAGCTAGATGGAAGAATATCAATGGTTCTATTCTCAGAATATATTAATTTGACAATGATGTCGGAATATTGACAAAGACTGCCGACATCAATGCTGTTAATTTTGCTTCAGGTTTAGATTAAAGAGCAACACAAAATCAGTCTACATATAAAGGATATGTAACAATAATACACCAAATGCTGTCATTCTCAGAAATGCAATATCACTAATTAAAATCAAAATGGAAAAATAATGAATGCATAAGCATATGCCTAATAGAAATGCCATAAAAAGCATCTCAAAGAACAGGAACTATACAATACGGAGTAGTAAAGAAGGGATTACTCACTTCTGTCCAACCAATGATGCACCTGGTAGCTTTTCCAATACCTCATATGAATTATCGTCTGTTGAAGATTTATTTGAATTGGATCCCTTACTTTTAGGCTTGGCATTTTTTGAATCAGTTACATCCCCGTTTGGTTTACTCTCAGTTTTCAGTTTCTCCTTAGGAAGCTGAGACATACGGGACTCTGCAACCACATAGGTTGAGCCAGTAACTTTGTTTGTTACCTGTGAACAAAATTTTAATCGGGCATCACACTCGTAGGAATTATTCAAGTTATTGATTCATATGACTGAGATAGATATTCAATATACCCCCCACCAACAAAAAATAAACACAGCCTTCAACATAAGAATAACGTAAACCCATGGCTAACTGGTGGATGACCATCAGAACCTTTAACTTTAGATAACTATTACAGAGTAGAAAGATGCAATAAGATACACATGTAACACATTTATGTATCACAAGTGCAGTCGACAAGGAAGGCATCCCTGCTCACGAATAGTAGGAGTATAATCTGAAGATGATGACACAGCTTATGTACTTGTTCCTGAAAGTATGGCAGTCATTTTCAAGTACTTCCCGTTTTTTATATTTGAGGTTTTACTTTTTTCGAGGTAAGCCTTTGACTTTAATATTTACAAAAATATATTTGTTAAAAGAATCATAAAAATTATACGATTAAATTCCTTACGAAAAACTCTTTTGTATGAGGATACATATCATAGTATTTGTTCTTATATTTTGAGAAATATTGAAGAGAAAAGTAAGTGTCTCGAAATGTGAGTGATATATATATTTAAAAAAAATAAAGAATATTGTACGTAAGGAGATAATCCAATCAACTTCCTTGTTCACGTAGACATGCAACCAGGTTTCCGGATGGATGCTTCACATTTCAATTAACGGGTCAGCATACAACTGATTTACTGATTCATATACTTATAGAAAGTTTTTTTTTTGTGAAAAACCGTCTTTCGTCACTTTGTGAAAAACTACGTTTAGTGTTTTTTCTTATATTTTGCTACATTTGTTTAAATGTTTTGTTAGAAAATACCAAACTATGAAATCCAGCCACTTGGGTTAAGTTTTCGGCCACTTTTGTTTTTAAGCTGGTGCTACATATGCAGTATCCACGTAGAAAGTCCTCACTGAAGGCCTAAATCAAACTTAAACGTAGTGGAGAAGTAAATGAAGCATCACTTCCTACAAGAGAGTGTATGGCCAAACTTAGCATACAGTGCGTGGGACCCCGAATTCAGTTTCCAGCCCTGTCAACAAGCAGTTAACAATCCCGACAATATACTACAACCCCAATGCATGCATTAAGCAAGAGAACTGCCAAAAATCGCGAAATCTAAAAAAATACAAGAATCATTCTTCATATGACTTGATGCGAACTCAAAATGAATTTCAGGAGTAACTAATCAACTTAAATATCCAGCAATCAAAAACTGACCTTAACATACACAAATTTGGCATTGACACACAATGCTAAGTTACTAGGAAGGGTCCATGGCGTTGTAGTCCATGCAACAAAAGATGCATTATGCGGATCATCGACAATGGGAAAAGTGACCATAATTTCAGGATCTGGTACTTCCTGCACCATTCAGCAAGTGTCAATGTTAGCATTAACACATGATGAAGGGTATCCACTGAAACAAGAAGGCCTACACTTATAATGATGAAGTAGCAACATTGCAAAAACAAACCTTATAGTTCAAATTGGCCTCGAAGTTCGATAGAGGTGTCTTCAATCCCGTACTATATGGCATGACCTGACAATACAGAAATATTGCATAAAAACGACAAAGAAATTCAAACATATCCCACAAAAACAGATCACTTAGCCATATATGAAAGCCATCAAAAACATAGAATGCACATTTAATTTAAAACTGAGAAAATGCCGTTAAGTGCACCAGCAGGTTAGCAATAGAATTCTAACACTGGAACTCAAACCCGCAATTAACTAAAAAGAGTGAGAGAAACCGCATAATCTCCCAAACTAAACTAACCATACTGAGCTGTAATCACTTAAAAACAGCCACAAATAAAATAAGATGAGCTAACAAAGACATGAAACCCCAAACACATCTCACATACCCTAACTAATTCCAGCTCCCAAAAATACAGATCAAACCCATGGAACAAATAGCTACACATTAGATGCATCCGCCATAAACCTATCTTGAGCTAAACCAAGTTAAGAAAACACATGAAATTATCAAACCCGTGTCTCAAAATCAAACATGGACAACAAACCGCTGAAATCAGCTAAAAGCACAAAATTGAGCTAATGTCAATCAATCAAACATCAACAGAAAAACCAAATTCATCCCAAACAAACAACATTACCCTAATGCCTAAGGGAGCCAGCAATAAGCGAATTAACGGGGTTCAAATATACACATCCTTACTAATATAAATCACTAACATTGGCCAAATGCGAAACCCAATCAATCACCTATCACAAAAGCAATACGCAAGTTAACGGGGTCAGATATACGCAAGCTTACTAGAGTTTTACCACTGCTACAAATTGATCATAAAGTCAACAAAAACCAATTACAAGCAAAACACAAATAATCAAACAAAAACAATCAAAACACAATTAATCAAACAAAAACAATCAAAACAACCATAATCACAACCTTAAACCCACGATAAACAAGTCCTTTTCGATGCAATTCCGCAAAAACCCACCAAACAGACTCCATATACCCTAAATCCATAGTCTTATACCCATTTTCAAAATCAATCCATCTCCCAGTCCTCTTAACAACCATCTCCCATTCCTTAACATACCTAGTAACAATACTCCTACACTCCTCATTATACTTCCCAATTCCCATTTCCAAAACATCGGACCGCGATTTAATACCGAGTTTCACATCGATTTCATGCTCTACTGGAACCCCATGACAATCCCACCCAAACCGGCGGGTCACATGATGACCCGTCATTGACTGGTACCGGGTCACAATGTCTTTAATTGTTCCAGCTAGAATGTGACCGTAATGCGGTAACCCGGTAGCGAAAGGGGGACCGTCGTAGAAGATGTATTCAGGGAGATTCTCGGTTTTGGCTAATTGGGTTTCGAATGCTTTAATTTCGTCCCATAATTCGAGGATTTTTTCTTCTTGTTGTGCGAAAGAGAAGTCTTTTCCTTCGCATACGTCTTCCATTGTTGTTGATTGATTGAGGATTTGGGGGTTTAGGGTTTGTTTTGTGATTCTGGGTTTATTGAAGAGTGGGAAGACTGAAGAGGAGGAGGAAGAAGATGAAATGAAAGTTGAAGGAGTTTATTTATAGTGGAGTTTTGGGTTGGGTTTTAGTTAGTCAATGGGTTAGATTTTGCTTCATACTCAACTAGGGATGGCAGTGGGTCCAAGACCCGACCCAAACCCGTCGGGTCGGACCCTTATGTGTCGGGTTTGGGTCTTAATTTTTCAGATCCGTTGGGTATGGGTCGGGTATGGGTTTCATAAAAATAAATCGGGTTTGGGTTTGGGTCTTAGTTGTGAGACCCATACCCAACCCGTAGACCCGCAAAATACTTGTGGAAAACTATTATTATGTAAGTCAGTGAGGGACTATTGAAAATGAAAAGAAAAGTGGCATTGATTTCATGACTCAAGTCGGAAGATTTTACCAAAATGCCAATTGAAATAGGCCCTTATATTTTAGTTGATGTATGAAACATATGACACTACAATAGTAAACAGGAGAAGTGGAGAACAGTACAAGCTAGCTAAAATACTAGACCCGTGGGTAGACCCGGACCCAACCCATACCCATCGGGTCACATGACGTCCAAGGACCCGGCCCTTATATCGGGTATGGGTATGGGTCTAACAATTTCATACCCATGCGGATATGGGTCGGGTCTGGGTCCAAGGGTGCGGATGCGGGTATGGGTATGGGTCTTGCCAGACCCGACCCATACCCAACCCGTTGCCATCCCTATACTCAACTAGTTTGGTAGGGTCGAATTGTTTTTGCACTAACGTCACGTTCTTTCTGACTTAATTTCAACCCATTTTAGTTCCGTTTAGCTTTATTCTATTCTGTGCAACTCAGCCCAGTTCAGTACAGATCGACTTCATTTAGTTCAGTTCAGCTCCACTAATTTCAGCTCACTTTAGGTCTACGCGTCTTAAACTTAAAAGGTTTTATTAATATTAATGTTATTTTAATTATTACTTTATCGGCATCATCCAGATAATTATACTTCGCCAGGCTCGGTTTTTAACTCGCGGCGCAGGCAAATATTTCCAGATTTTCTACTGTCGATGACGTGGTGGAAGTGGCCCGTCCAATACCCTCACGCATGTCTTCGTCAGATCAGTCATCTCCAATGCATAATACATGCATAAAGAACGTACAATTAGAAGAAGTCGGTTAACAAAAAAAAAAAGGCAATAATGGGGTAGAGAAAGTCATAATTATAGAGTAATATTATTATGAGAAATAGAGAAAAGAGAGAAATCGAAAAATTAGATTTTAGGCTAAAAAGATAGGAGTAGCAAGAGATTGTGAGAAGTGGAAGTAGCAATTTACTACTTCTCCTTTTAGTAGCTTTTTTATATGTTTTGACTTTTTAAAAATTGTTTTACACCCTCTTAATTTATAGTGTTTGGCCTAACTTCTACTTAATCAGTTACAAAAACACTTGTAAATCTTGGCCAAACAGTACCTTAATTGGCCAAAACTTTTTAATTAAACCAACTAATATACTTCAATGTGTTTTATTTTGTGCATACTTCTTTCCTTATCATGATGATCTAATACTTTACGTGGCTTAACTTTGGTGCCACCAAATGAACTTTGATAAAAATTTCAATAATAAAGAAAGCCTAGGATCTAAAAAAATTTAACTTGTACGAAACTTCGTTATTACATCGGAAAAAGCAAGTTATAATTTATACACTTCCAAAAATAATCATAATTTCTAATAAAGGTGTGAAGTTAATAGACAATTCTAAAATATATGAGATATGATAATTCGTGTTTCGTATGTCTATAAATTTAACCGGCCCCCCTTACTATTTGCCCCTAGCTTCGTCCCTGCTTGGAATCGATCAGTAAAGGGTTTAATAAACGCACATGAGAATGGTAGATAACCGTAGGTGGAGTTTTAGGATAATTTTCTGATAGCTTAAGGTCAAATACGCATATACCATTTTTCGTAGGGAGTATCCGGAAGACCGGCGCTTTAAATAACCTTCCCCATCATACTGCAAAAGAAGTTCAAGTAAAAGCAATGTTGTTGCTTCCGTGGCAGTGACAGAGCCAGGAGTTATAGTTAAGGAGGCGAAAATTTTTAGTGAAGGCAGTCAAGAAATGACATAATGTAAACTTGAAAAATCACGGAAATTTCGTAAGCGTGGTGTGGATCATGTCCGTTTACATAATTTAACATACCCGTTATTTAAAATTTACTACGATACTTGTTATGCGGAGTACATTGTTTGCGCGTGTTTGAAAAGTAATCTCCAAGATCGAATTATTAATTATTCATAAGTAAGTTAATCCGTAATTAACCATAATACAAATTAAATTTATTTAATTTTGACATGAAATGGCCTTTGGCCTGGAATATTACCAGCAGGATAATATTCACATATAAAAAATGGTATCAATCCGAAACAAAAAGTCATGTCACAACCGATGCTAACCGTTTCATTCCAAACCATTTGCGTATAACTTTGGCAATAATCGGAAGTGCACTGATTTGCCGTAATGTTATAACGGTTTTTCTAACGTGTGGCCTAAGGGCACACATTAAGAGTTCAAATAAAGAAATAATCAAAGGAATTTAACATGAAAAATGTAAGTATCAACTCATTTTTACCATATTTAATCAAATATCCTTTGATTCTTTCTTTATTTGAACTCTTAATGTGTGCCCATCCGCTTACAGATACCTCAATATTCCCTTGTCTTAAACCGGTTCCGTTTTCTCCGTAAACACCGTTAAAATCAAATCTACGATAATTACAGTTAGAAACCGCTATGCTTGCGACATCTACTAGCGTTTCATTCCATTTTAGTGGACTAACCGATATGTTGGCTCGCTCCTTATTGTGAATCCTCATAATATCATGTATTTCATCTTTACCTAAGTAAGAAGAGTAACTTTCTTGCAAGGATGACATTAAGAAAATCAAGACAATTGTAATTTGAAGCCACTCCATGATATGATTATTATTATTATTATTATTATAGTATTTTTTATGTTTAAATGAATAGAATTGGATTAATGAGATTGTATGTTTTATAGGTTAAATTCTACGGAGTATTAATTATAATATCTTTTGTAACTACGTTATAAAGAAGAATTTTAATTAACTTTTAAAAATGGGATATGTTTTATTACGTTAATTATAGAGATAACTGCAAGGAAATTTAATTTAAATGATGTGTATTTTCTTCAAGTTCGTGGAATTGCATTATTGACTATGGAGCAAGAATTTGCTTTGACAAGTAAGAAACTTCATCTTCTTATAATAAAGTTATTTTAAACTCATTCCGTGATCAATTTATAAAGTCGTCTTTTGAACCAAAAACACATTGATAATCTAGCCCAAACACATACTCCGTAATACTATATAACAGATCAATAAGTCTCTCCGTCTTAACATTAAAACGGGTCAAATACATGCCTCTTCCATAGATAAAGACAAGTTTTTTCCTAATTTCTAGGCATTTTATTTTTATCTTATCTATGAAAGTGGTAGCTATTTGACTTGTCTGTAGCTATTTGACCTGTCTTAAGCTTAAGACGGATAATGTCCAAGAAGCTTGAGATAACCGATATGTACATGAAGCTTGAGAAAACGCACCTAGATTCATAAGGTCCAATCAGAATGTACATGAAACGCATAGAGCAAACGTATAAGTAGACATTTACAAAGCCGGGATCGAAATGCATAGAGCAAACATAGGCCAAGGCTTTACCCTTCTTGCCAGCTTCATTGGCTTTGATCGCGATATACATACAGCTACCCTATTTAACGTGTTTGATTCAACGGTATGAGAAGCCCGACATTATCCTAACAATAACGTAATTCATGGTGGCTTGAGATCTACTTCCACACAAAGTACAAAATACGCACGACCTTGTTGCACAAGTTCTCAGAGCCAAACCAATTAAGGTAAAGCTTTATTGTCGAACATAAAAATATATGCTTAAACATTGACGTACCGACAGATTCTAGACCAGCGCGATTACTTCATTAGCATCCTCCATATAATACTTCGCCATGCTCGGTTTTTAACCCACAGCACAGGCAAATATTTCCAGGTTTGCTGTCGATAACGTGTTGGAAGTCTCACACATGTCTTCGTCAGACCGGTCATCTCCAATGCATAATACAAAATCCGGCGCTGTACCCTCGTTCCTCATTGTCGCTATGAGTTTTTCCACAGCACTGCCTTTGCTCAGACCCTGGAATAAAAAGGCCAGATATAACCTCAGATTTAGTGATACAAAAGCTGGATCGGAAGCCACGTCAATAGTTGAAAGAAGAGTCAAACGCCCAATTTTGTTGCGCCGGTTAGTTAAAACAACAAACAATAACTCAAGGGTCTCAACTCTCAAGCATGGTATAAAATCTTGGTTTGAGGTTTAATCACATAGTTGGTTGTCACAGCCTTATCTCAGTGGTTGCGCTACAGGTGCGGTGAATACCATCTCAAAATGCAGCTGAATTAACCTTCAAAATTTAATTAAGGTCATGATTATGATGTCGTAGCCGATTTGAAATCATGGTCTCAGGTTTAACCATCGGTGGGAGCAATTAACAGTGTAGCAGGTCCTGTCATCTTGCCAGAAGCACAGTAATCTAGTCTGCGTGAGTGCATGGTTTACGGCCTACCGCGCACCCGAGTTACTTAGTGCGCCCCTACAGTTAGATGCTGCAGAGTCTACTGCATGGCGTCATCCAAACAAAAATGTACTTTTCAGACTCGCTGAATTTTCTAGAACTTTCAGACCACGTGGATTTCATTCATAGTAACAAATAGGGTTACCTGTGGTTTCACTGCAACAATATGCTTGCCACGTTTACCATTATTTGGCTCATTAGACTGGTTATCCCGAAAATCGTGGGAACAATCTTGATAATGCCACACCAAATCACAGATGCAGTTTCCTTTGATCTATGAAAGACCCATCTGCAGCTTCTGCATAATTCTCCATAACCGGTATGACAATCTTTTCCAATCGATATCCGTTCCTTGCATCATCCTTAATTCCCATGCAGAGCTACTACTCGACCTACAGAAAAAGAAAAGAAACCACTATGATGAGTGATGTATATACAAATTGGCAAAACACCAAGAAATCAATTCTAAATCAGCAAGTCTTGTACGAGAACGCCTCACTGTAAGACCTGTCCAAATACTCATCAACATTTAACACGCCTCCTTTATGTGTGTAAATAGAGCAGTCTAGTAAGACAGTCTCATATGAGAAATTGTGGTTTAACGTACCAAGTAGCCATGTTCTGCAGATAACCCCAAGCTTATCACAGGGGGAGAACCGCACGCCGAGCACCTGTTTAACAAGCTTGTTAAACTCTGATGAAAGTAATGCCTAACCATGAAGGCATGAAAAAAATTAATGATGGAGTGTCACCCGACAAAAGCCTCCCCTAACCACCCAGGTCGGCCGAGTTTGAGTCGACAACCACTGTCCAAATCTCGGTCAACAACAACCACACTAACAATGCTAACAAGTCTCGGTCAAACCCCTATAAGGGCGGTCAACGACGGTCAGAGGGAGGTCAAAGGTGAGTCTAAGGCGGGTCCAAGTCGAGACGGGTCAACGGTGTGAATTAATTAATATAAAAGTTAGTATAAGACGGTCTTACCTCAAACCTTGAGACGGACCTAGAAGGTTCTCCTTTCTTCCAATCTCTCTCTAATTGAAATGGAGAACACAATCACAAAGGTTGCCGTGTTGACTAGCACTCAACAATCACATGAAAATCAAGAATCGAAATTGACTTTATCGACTAAGAGTCGACTGCCCGTTTTCTACCGGGACGAGGAGGACCGGGCATCGAAGTTAGCTGCTATGGAAGGGTCCCCTTTTCACCGTCTACTTTCCCTAGAAGGAAGTAAGGAACGTTCGATGCCGGTTGTCAATGTTTTGTTAAAATCGTATATGATAGGCAAAAAAGCCTTCTTTTGAAAGGTAGATGTTGTATACTGTGTTATAAGGAGGCTGCGATGATCCTCGGCATGCCGGACGAGGGTGAGGATGTTGCGAGTTCTAGGATGGTAGGTATTCCCTCATATTATAGGGATATGGCGGATAAAGCCAATATGGGATACGGTACTTCACTTGCAGATGTTGAATCGGTATTGAAAAATACGGTGTTGGATGAAGGTAATAAAGTGGCATTTAAGAAGGTAATGCATTATTACCTGGTAAGTTTTGTGGTTTATACGAACGCGGATGGGAAAGAGGCGATTAACAATTTCTCGTTGGTTGATGATATACCCAAATTCGAAAGAACGAATTGGGTAAAAGTCATGGTTAATCACATCTATGAGAAAATTGAAGCGTTTGTAAAAGCTGGTGTTTGGTCCGGGAGGAGAACTTTCCCTGTTTATACCCCTCTTCTTGAGGCATGGTTTTATTTGAGAACCAGTTGCACAGTTGATACTATGATCAAGGATTTCCCGCATTCTGCACCAATTGAATATTACCATTCTGATAATAGGTTGACTAAAGTAACTGAAAACTTAGATGCCAATCATGTAAGTTCTTCTTATTATCGATTTTCCGGTTTTTGTTTTCTGTGATTATGGGATTAGAATGCTTACTAGTCAATCTTCCTACAACTTTATTTCAATTCACAATCTTGCAACCATCTTCTATCCTGTTGTGCAATGCCACCATCAAACACATTGTAGATTCTTGATTTCAGCTCCATTTTTATTCTTTTGATGATTTGAGTTGGCCTTTGAACAACCATGTCAACTCTACTCTTATTCCTTGTGGTAAATCACTGCACAAAATCCAGCAATCATTAACTTTTTTTGCAGCAGAGTTTGAGATCTATGTTTGATTATCCATTGCCATGTGAAGTCCCTGCAAGTTTTATCCATATTTTACCTTGGGCTGAAGCCCAAGGAGCCAATAACATATGTCCGTCCATGCTCTTATCTTCATTAACATTTTGTCAAGCAGTAATTGATAGTCTTCTTTGCTTAGTCTCTTATGGGAAATATTAACCCCCAAATACTTAAATGGAAGTTTTCCTCTTGTGAATCCTGCTATCGGGCTATGTTATAATCTCATGCTTTGACAGATCAAGAAGCGCTGTGAATATTGTAAAGAAATGGAAGAGATGATTGAAGAAACATCGGGATACGTTTATAAAAGCTTTGACATGGAGAACACCGTTGTTCTTGAAAAGCATGGCGTTACGATCACGGGGGACATGGGTTGTGAACTAGTTGATCACTGCTTGGAGGAAGTTATGCCTTATGCTGCTACGCTAGGCTAATCTGAGAGCCAAGACGACCTGCTGGAGATAATGCAATTTGAGCTCGGTGTAAGTTCAACCACCCTTTATTTAAGGTCTTTTATCGTAGTATTTTATAGTAGTATTTTATAGTAGTATTGTAAGTTCAACCACCCTTAAATTGGGCGATAAAAAAGATCTTTCGTAGTATTTTATAGTAGTAGTGCTGAAAATACTACGAAAACTTAAAAAATTCAAACGAAAGATCTTTTTTATCGCCCAATTTATCAAAAGATTAACCAACCCAACCCTAAAAAATTCGTTTTTGATTGGATGGAGATGAATGAAGAAATATTAAATCGTCCTATATCTAATCTAGCATTTTGGTTCTTCTCAGAATTTTTCTTAATTTATAATACCAATTTATCAAAAGATTAACCAACCCAACCCTAAAAAATTCGTTTTTGATTGGATGGAGATGAATGAAAAAATATTAAATCGTCCTATATCTAATCTAGCACTTTGTGCTGTGTAGACTATGAACTTTGGTTTATTCGCTGACTGTAAACTATGTGCCTATATACTTTGTGCTGCGGTGTTTACGTACTATGTAGTGCGGTCTCTGGACTATGTGTCGTGGTGCCTATGGGCTAACGATCCCTAAGTAATTAGACCTTGGCCTATGACCTATGGCTTTGGAGTTAAGAACTATGGACTATCCCCTATGTTCTGTTGATTACGGTGTTATGAACTGTGTGTTATGAAATGTGGACTCTGGACTACAACCTAAGGCTTCTCGATATGTACATATGAAGACGTATCTCTGAAGTTATGTACTTATGAAGACAAAGAGGAAGTTTTTAGGTTTTCAAAGAAAACTTACCTCTTCTGCAGCCTCGCGATGTTCAGCCTCTGCAGCCTCGCGATGTTCAGCCTGTTAAGAGTCATTCATTGAGATTTGGTCATAACATTTATTTATGTAACTCCTAAACTCCCTAATCGTACAACTCCCTAAGTCTCTAAAACTTTCTACTACCCTAACTTCGTAACTCCGTAAGTCCAAACTACATAACTTCATAGCTCCCTAATCGTATAACTCCCTAAGTCTCTGGACTACAATTTCTTACTTAGATTATTATATTTTATTAGAGAAAATGGAAATTTATGTCTAAAAATGCACTAAAAATTGGGAACTTTTGGATCGGATCGCATTCGGGTTTAAATGGATCGGTTTCGTTCAAGTTAACTCAGCTTCAATTTAGCGCAACTTAGTTCAAAATTTTTCTTTAATATAACTAGCTAAATATAATAAAGCAAGTGTTAGAAAAAAAGAAAATTAAAAGCAAAATTAAATAACTTACTGAACTCTTAGGGTCTGATCTCAGTACAACAGACATCGGCTCTTCAACTTCAGGATTCGCATTGTCTGGTCTCAATACTGACAGCGGTTCTACTTCATCTTCAGGATCCGCAAGCTGTTGTGAACATTAAACAAAAAATGTATCAAGGCAAAAGTAATAGCGTTATTACTTTTAATATGTAACAAGGAAACTCGTTAAACTTTACCTTTAAACCTTGATAGTTAAGCAGTGCATCCACCAAGCACCACGAGCTATTCACCTGGAGAAAAAGAAATAACCAAATCAAAACAATCCACACGGTAAATTCAGATAAATATATAGTACGTACATCATGGGAAATGTATGACGGGAATGTATTTTTTCCTTTTCATTAATTTACACTCATTAAAAACCTCGTCATAGGAAAACAAAATATTGTGGAAGTTATAGACGGAAAGTCGGAAACTACGTTGACCAAAAATTATCGGAATATATCATCCAATGATGTTTGTCAAATCCCAGAAAAAAACAAGGTAGCAAAAACAAAAATAAAAGTTAACAAAATATAATGTCTAAGCAAATAACAAATTACAAAATAAAGGAAAAGATCAAATTTAATTCGTAGAGTATATCACTTATAAATACGGGGTAAGATTTATCAACTAATATTGAATAGCCATTGATGAAAACATGGGAGAGTCCAAAATTTTGTTCGTAATAGTAATCGAACTCTCAACCTTTGGCAAAAAGGGAGGAAGCAAAACGGCTATAGTAGATCCGCCCCTGTGAACAAGGATGAACCATACTCGGTGAAATCTGGTTATGAATGGCTGATACAGCAAAAACCAAAGATAAATTGGGCGCCCTATGTTTGGAACAGATTGTTTACACCAAAACATTGTTAATATTTCCCATAAGAGACTAAGCAAAGAAGACTGTCAATTACTGCTTGACAAAATGTTAATGAAGATAAGAGCATGGACGGACATATGTTATTGGCTCCTTGGGCTTCAGCCCAAGGTAAAATATGGATAAAACTTGCAGGGACTTCACATGGCAATGGATAACCAAACATAGATCTCAAACTCTGCTGCAAAAAAAGTTAATGATTGCTGGATTTTGTGCAGTGATTTACCACAAGGAATAAGAGTAGAGTTGACATGGTTGTTCAAAGGCCAATTCAAATCATCAAAAGAATAAAAATGGAGCTGAAATCAAGAATCTACAATGTGTTTGATGGTGGCATTGCACAACAGGATAGAAGATGGTTGCAAGATTGTGAATTGAAATAAAGTTGTAGGAAGATTGACTAGTAAGCATTCTAATCCCATAATCACAGAAAACAAAAACCGGAAAATCGATAATAAGAAGAAGAACTTACATGATTGGCATCCAAGTTTTCAGTTACTTTAGTCAACCTATTATCAGAATGGTAATATTCAATTGGTGCAGAATGCGGGAAATCCTTAATCATAGTATCAACTGTGCAACTGGTTCTCAAATAAAACCATGCCTCAAGAAGAGGGATATAAACAGGGAAAGTTCTCCTCCCGGACCAAACACCAGCTTTTACAAATGCTTCAATTTTCTCATAGATGTGATTAACCATGACTTTTACCCAATTCGTTCTTTCGAATTTGGGTATATCATCAACCAACGAGAAATTGTTAATCGCCCCTTTCCCATCCGCGTTCGTATAAACCACAAAACTTACTAGGTAATAATGCATTACCTTCTTAAATGCCACTTTATTACCCTCATCCAACACCGTATTTTTCAATACCGATTCAACATCTGCAAGTGAAGTACCGTATCCCATATTGGCTTTATCCGCCATATCCCTATAATATGAGGGAATACCTACCATCCTAGAACTCGCAACATCCTCACCCTCGTCCGGCATGCCGAGGATCATCGCAGCCTCCTTATAACACAGTATACAACATCTACCTTTCAAAAGAAGGCTTTTTTGCCTATCATGTACGATTTTAACAAAACATTGACAACCGGCATCGAACGTACCTTACTTCCTTCTAGGGAAAGTAGACGGTGAAAAGGGGACCCTTCCATAGCAGCTAACTTCGATGCCCAGTCCTCCTCGTCCCGGTAGAAAACGGGCAGTCGACTCTTAGTCGATAAAGTCAATTTCGATTCTTGATTTTCATGTGATTGTTGAGTGCTAGTCAACACGGCAACCTTTGTGATTGTGTTCTCCATTTCAATTAGAGAGAGATTGGAAGAAAGGAGTGTTGGAGCCAGTGTCCTCCACAGTTAGTGCATAAATAAATCTCTGTAGGTTCACAGGGTATACTTTGTATTGTAATCAGTTGATTAACGTTTATCGATAACGGTTGGCTTGCTAGATAAGTTTGACGTTATCGTCATACAGATGGCGGTGATCAACTGGTCCCTAAAAGTGACACCTAAAGGATGTGTTGAGAATGTGATTGATGTGAGAAAATAATCATATTGATGCCTTATTAAATGACTAAAAGGTTAGCGGTGTTTTTGACTAAAAGGTTAGTCAATGTGATGATGATATAATTATGTTAATAATGATAAATAATGTTAGCTAAGACGAATTAACTGTTAATTCGTAATTAATATAAAAGGTTATATTTAGTTGTAGTATATAAGTGAGCTTAAAACGAATTAAAATGTTAATTCGTAATTAAACATAAACCGTTATATTTAATTAGCAGGATTATAAATATACCGATATTTATAATTAAAGTATATATATTATACGATTGTCATAATAATTGTTATATTAATATATCTACTGCAAAATGTTGTAATGGACCTTATTAATGTATGACAACATATTAGACAAATATAATATGTATAACATTATATTAAATGGAAGCTAATATAACCGAAAAAGAGTCCAGATACACTCTAAGTATTTCGGTCAAAAGAGGTAACTAAATAAGAGAAAAATAATCCCTTATTTTTCCTGAGTTGTGCCGTGAAAACAAAAGAGGAAATTTTTTTTTTTAACCTAATTGATATTCTCTCAACTTGTGCCTCCATCTCACACAAAACACAAAATAATAAAAAGTTAACTGTAACTTTTAATTCTTTTTCTAGCAATTACAAGGACATATCTCAATCAGTCTTGGGTGTTACGATTAGGAGGATATCTGTGTTGATATCTGTTCTTAGGCCGAATTTTGCTAGGACCAAAGGTTAAATTCGCTTTCTCTATATTTTATATCGTTTTCGTATTAATGACTTGCAATTCATATTATATAATTTTGTTATAATCCTAAATTTTAAGGGGATGTAAACAGTTATTTCCCACAAGTGATATCAGAGCATTTGGTTACAAAATTATATTATATGTTTTTCATTTTTATGAAATATAAATTTGAGAAAAAAAAAAATTTGTTGATAAAACCGGAAAAAAAAAAAATTGATCTCACGGCTGTTTTTTTTTAGCCGTGTGTTTTTTTGTTTTTTTTTTTTAGGGTTTTGTGTTTTCCATTGTTGATTTATTGATATTATTATTTTAATAGGTTAAAATTCAATATAATAAATTTGTGGTTGTTTTAATTTGATAAGGATTAAATTAAAATAAGATGGAATTGTTTTGTTTTTGTTGTTGCTATTGTTTTCGGTCTCATTGTTTTAAATTGATATTTTTTGTATAATGATTCAATTTTAATGATGTTTAAAGCGATTGTGATTAAATGAATATAAGGATAATCGATTTAATCATGATTTAGATGTTCATTTTAAAAGGTTAAATTGAATAATCTAGTTTGAATCAATATTTAATAACGATTAGATATTGAATTTTGTATCGATCTAGCAATATAGGCAACACCGGAAAAAAAAAAATTTCAGTACTGCTGCCCGTGTTACTGTGCTGCTACTGTTGAAAAAAAAAAAAAAAATTTCCTGTTTTTTTTTTTTGCTGTTTACAACAGTTTTTTTTGTATTTATTTTACTGTTTTTCGGTTTTTGGTTTAAACCGTTAGAAAGAAAGATAAAAAAAACGGAGTTTATTTTCGCAGTACATTTTTTACTCATTTCAGTACATTTTACCCTCTTTTTTCCATTTGCATACCCTTCACCAAAAACCAACCTTATTCTCTCCCTTACCAACTCTCACTTTACGACTAACTCCATAACATCTCAATTTAAGCAAAATTCTTCAATAATGGATGATAATTTGTATGTGTAAATGTGTAATGAGTTTTTAATTCACTAATTTCATAACTATGAATTAGATTAATCATTTTCTTTCACTTTGTTGTAATTTTATTTGATTTAGGTTTTACACTAATTAAAATTATTGTTCATGAGTCGTTCGGTGTTGGTGGCCTGGCCATGGTGGGCAGTGGCCCATGTGGGATGGCGGCATGAAGAGCGAACGGTAGGGGAAAGGTGGTAAGCGTAGGATGCCGGCAACATAGGGAGGCGTAGGTGTCGCCATGTCGAGGCGGCAAAAAGGGTCGCACGCATATAGTCGTCGTCGTCGCCGGCCGACCGTAGGTAGGGGAGAAGGTGGTCTCGCAAAGGGAAGGGAAGGGACGGTGCGGGGTGGTCAACGGTGGTGGTGGTGGACTGGTGGTGTGAGATTTTTTCCTTTTTTTTCTGATTCTTTTCAATGTAGTACATAGTACATTTAGAAATGAGAGAGAAAATGAGAGGGGCAAAATAGTCTAAAGTGTACTATAATGAGTAAAATTCGTACTGCGAAAATCAAGACCCAAAAAAAAAAAAAAAAAAATTTACTGTTACTGTTCACGGTGAACAGTGATCCGTAAGAAAAAAAAATTTTGTTTGTTTTTTTTTTTTGACATTATAAAGATAATGTTTGTTTGTTTGTTATTGTGAAAAGGTTCACAATAATGATACCCGTTTATTTTAAAAAGGTTTAAAATAAAAATGGATTATGGATGATTAAAATTGTTGTGCGCAATTAAGGAATTGTCACATAATTTTGATCGGTTTGAATGGTGGTTTGGATAATTAATCAACATAATTAATGAATTATGTTTTGTAATATTAATTTATATAGTTGATGTTTTTTTTTTGTTGAATGAATGAATGAATGGTTTATTTTACGTATTTTTGCAAGTGGTTGAAAAATGTAATACCTAGTGTGGCTTTAGTTAATCATGTTTTCGTAATGATGAAAACATGGTTTGGTTGTAATTTTGAGATCTCGAATCTCCTTTTATTTTTATTTTAATTATGTTTTGGAATTAGAATGTAAATAGGTTTATTTTGTAATTTTTAAAATGTAATTTTAAGAAGACTAGAGACGGAGATCGGATGCTCACTCCCGCTACATGGACCAAGATGAGACAAAGTCAAGCTTCTCGGGTCCATAAGGATGGATTCCAAACTTGTATTTACTGTTCATTTTGGTAGATAGGCCACACTAGGACCGTTGTAATAGTTTACGTATTTTTGTTCTTTTGTTTTTCATTCACATGTTAAATAACTGCATCATATTCCGCCTAAACCAAACCACCTAAAATGCATGAAAAATGTTTCATATAGTTTGAATTTTCATCATAGACATACAGATGTCACTCGTTCATAGGGTCATCACCTTAGTCTAAATCATTCACGAAATGCTAGAATTTGTTCACTTAAAATGAATTAAATTTAAGATGATGGGATCTTCCTCTAAAATGAAAATTGAGATTAGTCTTTATAGGAAAAACTTCTATGAACCCCTTCTTCGTCGGAAGTCATAATATGACCCCTTCTACGTTGGGTAAGTAGTGAGTGTTGACCTATTTTATCTCAACATTATAGTACGAGTAATATCTCGGGATTATAATGGACTATAAGATAGAATTTACAGAAATTTATCGACCGAGAATTCTAAAGGTAGAATTAGCCAAAAGGTTGGCTTATCAATTTACAGAAATTGAGTCTTGGGATCATTTATATAATTCTTGAGGGAGGTCAATTGTATAAATGCTTGAGTCATCGCATTAAACAGTTTTTGCATTAAGACTTAATTTTAAAACGATGAAACTTATCATAATTTTTTCTTCTTTTCACAGTTTCTTGAATACGTTATATACAGATATAACTGCTTAAAATAACAATGGCTGGACGTACAGACGACCCAATGCCAAGTGCTACACTCGCTCGCGAGTCCTGGCTAAAGATCTTTATGGACAACATGAATCAGTCCACGCGACTGAAGAATGACGGGTCCAACTTTGCGGACTGGGAGGCGGCATTACGGAATGCTGCCATTGCTGACGGAAAGCTCAAGTACTTGACTGAGCCACTACCGACTAACCCAGGCCCCAATGCAGGAGCCAATGAATCATTTGCTTATAGTGATTTCGTAATGGAGGCGGGTGCGATAAAGAACGTACTCATCTTTTCAATGGAATCCAATTTGCAGAGGCGATTCATAGCCCAGGGTGCAAACAAGATTTTCACCACTCTCTCTAACGAGTTCTCGAAAGCTCCGAGGATCGTTAGCTATGAGTATACCTGTCGCTTCTTTGAAGCGAAACTCCAGAAGGGCCAAGCGGTTAGCCCACACATTCTTGCTATGATCGAGAATGTCGAGAAGCTGGAGGCTCTTGGTTGTAAAATCGATGAGAAGATCATTATTGATCGTGTGCTCCATTCACTTCATGATGGTTTTGCCCTTTTCAGGGCAAATTACTATATGAATGATATGAAGAAAAGTCTTCATCAGCTCCACTCACTTCTCGTACAGACCGAGAGTGATCTGAAATTGAGTGGGAGCGTGAAACAGGACGTTCTCATGATTAACAACAAGGGTAGGGGTAAGGGCAAGGCTCAAGCTGACCTAGCTGTAGGGAAGCAAAAGTTCAAAAAGCCAGGAAAAGTCAAGAGTGGGCCTGGTAGACTAGCGGTAGCTCACAAGGCAAGACAAAGAGCAAAGAGAACGTGGAGTGCCACCATTGCCACAAGTCTGGGCATTGGAGGCGGAACTGCCCCGTGTATGCTGAAGACGTAAAATCAGGCCGCGTCATTCCTGTTGGTACGTCATCTTTTATTCATATGATTGAGATTAACCATGCAAGTTTCGGAACTTGGGTACTAGATACTGGTTGTGGTTCTCATCTGTGTAATCATTTGCAGGGCCTAAGAAGCATCACAACTCTCGCAAAGGGTGATGTGGACCTGCGGGTGGGGAATGGAGCTAGAGTTGCTGCCGTTTCAGTGGGAACATATGTAATCCAACTCCCTAGTGGTTTTGAGTTATTTCTGAATAACTGTTACTATGTACCCAGTTTATCTAAGAACATTATTTCAGTTTCCGTACTTGATAAGGACGGATTTTCGTTTGTAATAAAGAATAATAGCTGTATTTTCTCTTTGAACGATATGATTTATGGTAAAGCTGTTTCCATAAATGGAATATATGTTTTAGATCAAACCACAGAGATAATGCATGTGAATAATAAGAAAGCAAAGGTTGGTGACAAAGATCAAACCTATCTATGGCATTGCCGTATGGGACACATAAATGAAAAACGCGTGAAAAAGCTCATTGATAATGGGACTATCTCCCCATTTGACTATGAATCTTTTGGCACGTGTGAATCATGTCTCATAGGCAAAATGACTCGAATTTCCTTCAAAGGTGTTGGAATGCGCGCTGCTGACCTATTAGGACTCATACATACTGATGTGTGTGGACCTATGTCAATCAACGCTAGAGATGGCTATAGATATTTTATCACTTTCACGGACGATTTGAGTAGATATGGATATGTCTACTTAATGAAGCATAAAAGTGAGTCCTTTGACAAGTTCAAGGAATTCCAGAATAAGGTTGAAAACCAGCTGGATAGAAAGATTAAAGCACTACGTTCAGATCGTGGTGGCGAATATCTTTCGAATGAGTTTGATCAACACCTTAAAGACTGTGGTGTAGTACTACAGTTAACTCCACCTGGAACACCACAATTGAATGGTGTGTCCGAACGGAGAAATCGAACATTGCTTGATATGGTTCGATCCATGATGAGTCACACGGTTGTACCTGACTCATTATGGGGATATGCTCTATTGTTAGCTGCTCTAATACTTAACCGAAGTCCATCTAAAGCTGTAGACAAGACTCCATATGAATTATGGAAGGGAACGGTCCCTAACTTGTCCTTTATTAGGGTTTGGGGCTGCGAGGCTTATGTCAAGTGGAGACCTGACGATAAGCTCGGCCCACGATCGGTCAAGACATACTTTATTGGTTATCCAAAAGGGATGTTTGGTCATTACTTTTACTCGCCTACCGAACATCGAGTTTTTGTTGCGGCTAGTGCGACGTTCTTAGAGAACGAATTTCTCGAGAATAGGACAAGTGATAGATGAACCTTAGATCTGTCGGGGTTCACGAGCAACAACAGGACCAATGGAGGAAAAATGTTCCTTCATCATCGGCTTGCGGGAAATATTCCTGAGGAACCTAGAAGGTCGGGTAGAGTCTCCATACCTCCAGACAGATACATTGGTATGGTCGAGGAGAACGATAGAGACGATGTTTTGCCCCTAGAGAGTAACGAACCCGCTACCTATAAAGGAGCCATGACCTGTTCCGACTCAAAGCTATGGCTTGAGGCCATGCAATACGAGATGGACTCTATGTATGAGAATGACGTATGGGATCTGGTTGATTTGCCTGATAAGGTTCGGCCTCTTCAGTCCAAATTGCTTTACAAGATAAAGCATTCCGTAGGGGGACAACCAGACACCTATAAGGCACGACTAGTGGCAAAAGATTTCACTCAAGTGCAAGGATTGCATTATGATGAAATCTTTGCACCCGTAGTCATGTTGCGTTCCATTCGGATAATCTTAGCGATTGCCGCTTTTCATGACTATGAAATTTGGCAGATGGACGTGAAAACCGCATTCTTAAACGGTTATTTGGAGGAGGAGTTGTACATGGTACAACCCGAAGGTTTCATTGATCCTAAAAATCCTAAGAAGGTATGCAAGCTTAAGCGTTCCATTTATGGACTTAAGCAAGCTTCTCGGAGTTGGAATCATCGTTTCGAACAGGTGATAAAAGAGAATGGTTTCACTCGATCGGTCGAGGAACCATGCTTGTATGTCAAGTCGAGTGGGAGTAAGATTGTCTTCTTAATATTGTATGTTGATGACATACTCTGATTGGGGGCATGACATACCTCTCTTACTTCGTAAAAGTTTGGTTAAAGGAACCATTTCCAGATGACTGAAAGATCTGGGTGAAGCACAAAGAATTTTTGGGGGGATTCCGTATCTACAGAGATAGATCACGCGGATGTTATCCCTCCGCAGGAGTCTTATATAGATTAAGATTCTAGAGGTTCAGCATGCCCAACTTCCAAGAAGGGGAAACCTCCAATGGTCTTGGGCATTATGCATTTGAAGTAAAAGCTCAGGCACCCAAAGACATCGGAAGAGGTCGAGCGCATGAGTCGGATTCCTTATTGAATCAGCTTAAGGATCGATCATGTATGCCATGATATTCACACGACCAGACGTGGCATATGCATTTAGTATGACGAGTCGATACCAAGGCAACCCAGGTGAAACACACTGGATGGCTGTTAAGAATATCCTTAAGTACCTACGGAGGACTAAGGATTGGGTATTGACTTATGGAGGCGACATTGAGCTATGCGCAATCGGTTACGCAGATGCTAGCTTCCAAACGGATCGAGATGACTCGAAATCTCAGTCTGGATTCGTTTTTACTCTTAATGGCGCTGCGGTCAGCTGGAAAAGCTCCAAACAAACTGTTATAGCAGATTCGACGACTGAGTCCGAGTACTATGCTGCTTCAGAGGCTGCGAAGGAAGATATATGGATGCGTCAATTCTTACAAGGACTAACTGTAGTTCCTAGTTCGGATGACCCGATCACCATCTATTGTGATAATAGTGGTGCCATCTTCCAGGCTAAGGAGCCTAAGTCCAGCAACAAGTCGAGGCATGTACAACGGAAGGCTCACATGATCCGAGATTACGTGGAGCAAAAGGAGATAGTGATAGACAAGATTGCTACGGATGATAACGTTGCAGATCCTCTCACTAAACCGTTAAGATATGATAAGCATGAAGGGCACGTTATTTCCATGGGAATTAAGCGTGTTCCTGAGTTGTATTAGTTGTTTTGTATGGATTAGACACCTATATCTTTTTCATAAAACTATTAATGAAATCATCGTTTTTGTTTTATATTTTGTTTTTCATGTGGGTTGTACTGACAACATTGAACACCACAAAGTGAACTGAATTACATTATATTTGTTTTGGGTCCGTAATTGCCTACATGAGCTGATAACTCTGGCAATTTTTTTGTGACGTCGATTGATGGTGGGTTCAACGAGCCATAAGTCAAACTGTTGACTGATCGATCATAGATGCGAGTTATAATGATACTGCGCAGGACATTTCGTGACGACGTTATGGAGTCCTAAATGTTTCGGAACATTAGGTGCCAGGTCGTGGATAGGACATCCATAGTGTTCCTAGAGTCGATTCTTTTGACTATCGACTGTCTCTTGAGATAAAAGCAGTTTTTGGGTGACTTTGGTTTCTTTCTCATGGTCGACCGTAACAGGAGGCTAAGTAGATTTTTACTGGGTCATTTCATACTGCGCTTGTATCTGCAAGATTCGAGTTGAAGAAAATATCCAACCTTTATCAGGTTATGTTATTTCTCAGGGCCAATCGAGGAGCTGTAACTGAAATGCATGGCCATGCTCGAATAAAGATTCGTTTATCAGTTAAGTTACTCTCTAGTCGGGGAAACCACTCTTGATACTGATCACTTGTAAACTACGACCTTTGTGAATACGGACTTTGCAAATTGGTTTACATTGAGTGGGAGAAATTTATTATGGATATGGGAATCGGTTATCGCACATACACTTGTACGGACAAGTGGGAGATTGTTGGAGCCAGTGTCCTCCACAGTTAGTGCCCAATAAACCTTAAATAAAATCTCTGTAGGTTCACAGGTTATACTTTGTATTGTAATCAGTTGATTAACGTTTATCGATAACGGTTGGCTTGCTAGATAAGTTTGACGTTATCGTCATACAGATGGCGGTGATCAACTGGTCCCTAAAAGTCACACCTAAAGGATGTGATTGAGAAATGTGATTATTTGAGAAAATAATCATATTGATGCCTTATTAAATGACTAAAAGGTTAGTCAGTGTTTTTGACTAAAAGGTTAGTCAATGTGATGATGATATAATTATTTAATAACGATTAAATAATGTTAGCTAAGACGAATTAACTGTAATTCGTAATTAAATATAAAATGTTATATTTAGTTGTAGTATATAATGTGAGCTTAAACGAATTAAAATGTTAATTCGTAATTAAACATAAACCGTTATATTTAATTAGCAGGATTATAAATATACCGATATTTATAATTAAAGTATATATTATACGATTGTCATAATAATTGTTATATTAATATATCTACTGCAAAATGTTGTAATGGACCTTATTAATGTATGACAACATATTAGACAAATATAATATGTATAACATTATATTAAATGGAAGCTAATATAACCGAAAAAGAGTCCAGATACACTCTAAGTATTTCGGTCAAAAGAGGTAACTAAATAAGAGAAAAATAATCCCTTATTTTTCCTTAGTTGTGCCGTGAAAACAAAAGAGGAGAAAAAAAATTCTAACCTAATTTCTATTCTCTCAACTTGTGCCTCCATCTCACACAAAACACAAAATAATAAAAAGTTAACTGTAACTTTTAATTCTTTTTCTAGCAATTACAAGGGCATATCTCAATCAGTCTTGGGTGTTACGATTAGGAGGATATCTGTGTTGATATCTGTTCTTAGGCCGAATTTTGCTAGGACCAAAGGTTAAATTCGCTTTCTCTATATTTTATATCGTTTTCGTATTAATGACTTGCAATTCATATTATATAATTTTGTTATAATCCTAAATTTTAAGGGGATGTAAACAGTTATTTCCCACAAGGAGAACCTTCTAGGTCCGTCTCAAGGTTTGAGGTAAGACCGTCTTATACTAATTTTTTATATTAATTAATTCACACCATTGACCCGTCTCGACTTGGACCCGCCTTAGACTCACCTTTGACCTCCCTCTGACCGTCGTTGACCGCCCTTATAGGGGTTTGACCGAGACTTGTTAGCATTGTTAGTGTGGTTGTTGTTGACCGAGATTTGGACAGTGGTTGTCGACTCAAACTCGGCCGACCTGGGTGGTTAGGGGAGGCTTTTGTCGGGTGACACTCCATCATTAATTTTTTTCATGCCTTCATGGTTAGGCATTACTTTCATCAGAGTTTAACAAGAAGAAGGAGGCAGGCGGCGGGAGTATGGGAGGCGAGTGAGGAAGAGGGCCGCAGGGGAAGAAGGGGCGGCACACGACGGTGGTGGTAGCAGCGGCATGGTGCGTCGGAGGTGCGTGGAAGGAAAAGAAAGAAGAAAAGAGAAGGGGGATGGGAGGGCGGCGGTCGGGTGGTGGTGGTTCGGTGGTGGTCTGGTGGTGGTAAGTGAGTGAGGAAGGATAAGTGAGTGAGTGAGTGAGTGAGGTAGTGATTTATTTGGGTTTTTTGAGAGTGAGGAGTGAGGACGGAGGAGTGATTTATTTGGGTTTTAGAGAGAGAAAAAAAAATGATATTATGTGTGATGAGAGAAAAGTAGTTGGGTGAAAAAATGTTATATATTGAATTAGGGTGGGTATTAGTGGTTAATTAGTAAAGATGGGAGAGAGTGGGAAATTAAGTCATTAATTACCTTTTGGGAGCACCAATCTCAGCCACCCATCCTCTTTCATCCAATGCTCCAAAATAGGACTCAAGGACTCTAAGGAAGAGGGTGGACTCTATTGATCCTTCCTCTATATATATATATATATATATATATATATATATATAGATATATATATATATATATATATATATATACAGGTAGGTTCAAATGAGTCTACCCCTTTCTTTTGAGTCATTGACTGGTATCGATGGCCAGTTCAGTGTCATGGGGTCATGGAGATGACTGGTCGTTTACATAGGCAGACTGTATGACACTCTGTCGGGCAGTGACCTTTATAGGATCTCTTAACAATTATTGAAGCCTGGTCGTGGCAGGGATTTCTTTATTATTCCTATGAGTCGACTCTTTAGACTAGCGACCATTTACCTGAGTTGGTGTAATTTCCGATTGACCTTGGTTTTTGTCCTAGGTCGTGCCGTGATAGGAGGCCGATGAGCATCTTCTAGGTCATGGTGATCTACATTATACAGTGTAAGTTGGGTCAACAGGAATTGTTTACCCACGTTGGGTATTAACATCTTCGGGCCACTCGAGGAGTAGTGACTGGAAATGCGTGGCCACGCTCGGAAGAGATCTCGGGTAGATTTTCCGGTCAGACAGTTACTCTCCCAGATCGAGAAACCACTCTATTTATAATTTTCAATCGCAAGTGTGACCTGAAAGACACCTTGCGATGAGTGGGAAGATGTGACACAAAGAGGCAAGAGAATCGGTAGCACACAACTTGTCGAGACAAGTGGGAGATATTGTGGTTTAACGTACCAAGTAGCCATGTTCTGCAGATAACCCCAAGCTTATCACAGGGGGAGAACCGCACGCCCGAGCACCTGTATCTCTTCCACTCCCAGTGAAGACATTATTTATTGGATCCTCAAGATTGAGATAATGTTAGAGCTTTGGAGCTTCATCTACCGATGATGATGATTTCATCCAACCAGCATAGTCCAGTAGAATCAACCTACTACTAGTGACCTAGTGTTGATTTTGTGAAGTTGGGAGGCAGAGCCACAACCGTAAATCAATCGCAACTTAAATTCATCAAACAATGACTGTTGGTAAAAAAAACCTTGATAATATTTATCATTAACATCATTTGGTAAAAAAACAGGTAAACACTTAAATACATCAAACAAAAACGGGGAAATTCTTCCTTGTTATTCTAAATCAATCGCAACTTAAATTCATCAAACAATGATTGTTGGCTACTTTATATTTTAGTGCATTTCACATAATTTGAAATAGAAGTCCATCTGAATTTCACTCGATCCAAAGTCGCATTCACTGAAATCTCAATTTAAACAGAACACGATCTGAGATGTAGAAGACTTAGTCATACCACGATCCTAAAAAACTCACCTGAACCCAATCAGGTTGACCAGTTTGCCATTTGTCATCTCACTGACATTAGAGAATTTACCTTATCACGCTAGTGAATAGTTTCAACAATACATCATCACAGAAATCCGGTTTTGCCCAATACAATCCCAGTAGCAGGCCAACATAAATGAAAATCAAAACTAATAGTACTTCCTAGGTGGAGCAAAACAAGGTACTTCGCATTCTATCAGAACAAGAGAGACTGATATTGCAAGCAAAAGACATACATCACACTATAACTACCAAAATCAATTTCTATAAGTAAACAGCACCATAAAATGCTCAGGGAAAAAAAGACAAATTAACAAAAAACTAAGTTTATTTGTAGCGATCAAAGATCAGCACTTACGGAGTATCCTCTGTATAAAAGATGGCGAACAATGGCCAAATACAATGGGCTAGCTAAACACCTAAATCAGAAACAATTCCAGCCTTTGTGGCCAAACATTCAGCTTTCGACTACAAAAGAAATGAAGAACACTTCGACAGGGGAAAAAAAGGCTACATTTTTAATTCTCACTTAAGTGCAGTAACTAAAAAGGATGGCATACATTTCCAAAACCCTAGTAACTGAAACCATTATTACCGAATTCACTCCATAACAACATTAGCACCAACAGCTTTCATCTTCTCGATTATCTGTTGTGCTTCTTCCTTAGACACACCAGTCTTAAAAATAGAAGGTGTCTTGTCCACCAAGGCCTTCGCCTCCTTCAACCCCAAATCAGTAAACGCCCTAATCTCCTTGATAACTTTAATCTTGGAACTACTTTCATACGCCTCCAATTTCAACTCAAACACAGTCTTCTCGGGAACCTTCTCTTCTTGCGCATCAGCACCAGGCCCACTCGCCCCCATTTGACCCAACCCAGCAACTGCCCCAGCCTTTAAAACCCCAATAACCGGCGCTTCTGTCATCTCCATCTTCTTCATCAAAATGGATGCCAACTCAGCCGCCTCCCTCAAAGTGAGCGACGCTACCTCATCAACCAGCCTAAAAACCCGGTCACTAGGCGGACTCCTATGACAAGTTGGATCAAACTTAGCAGGATCATAATCAGCAGGAAGTCTCCTAGGATCATATTCCACTTCTTCTAATTCCTCTTCCTCCTCTTTCCTCGCCGGTTGCCCGTAGTTTCGACATATCCCAAAATTAGGGTTTAAGGGTTTTACACCAATTACAGATGCAAAATAGAATTTTGAAAGACACCCAGTTCGCAAATGTTGCGTAAATCTCGGAATCAAACTCATTTTTATATCAAATCTCCCAAAGTTTTGAACTTTAGATCACCCAATAGATTGAATTAAATCCCAGAAATGACAACTATAGCTTAAACCCTAAGGCAAATGAGATTGGGTTTTACAATTGATGGTAATTAACCCAAAAATCGTATCACTAATTGCATATTAAACCAGAAATAATATCAATCTATAAGAATCATTTAACAAAAGGTGCAAAACGAGATGCGAAATAGAGATGAGATGCATAGACAAACCCGGGTTTAAACCGTATAAGGTGAGATGAATTCGGATGAATTTTAGTTTAAAGCTCTAATCTTTGAGCTTTAATGGCGGATCACGGCCATGAAAGTGAATGGTCTGATTGTCTGAATTATTAAGGAAAAGAAATATGGAACTTCGTTTGGAAGGAATAAAGCACAAATTCTTGTATAAGACGTCATATGGGTCAAGACTTAAAAGGACTTGGGATTCAGACTCGGACTCGTACTCGGACTCGTGACATAAGTACAATGGGTCAGATTAAGTAGGTCATAACACTTATACGTAGTAACTTATAAGTGGATTGATGACATATAAATGGGTTGAGTATGGCGGATTGTGTTATAGAAGTAACAAATTATTGGATTGGTATTGAGAAAAGTGACTTGTTTAAATTATAGGGTCGGATTGGAGTTGGAATGATAATGACACGTTTATATAATGTTTGATATTGACACAAACAAGAATGAGGTGCAACGTGATAAATTTGTCGGGTCTGGTTTTGCGGTAGGATTATCGAAAAAAATATAAACTTTGAAATATTTGATTTGACTTTTATTTTGCTAAATTAGAACTTTATAATTATGGACTTATTTATATATACACAAATTCTCATTGAAAACGGGCAAATAGATCCCCCACTTGCTTTCCACGGGGGCACTATCCGCCTTCAGCATTAAGGTGAGTAAGGTCATTGAGCCACCCAACTACACGGGTTAAGATGCTGACCAGTGACCAACCTATGCCATTACCTAATCTTGTTAATTACTTTATATTTGAAGAATATATTTTATAAATAAATCGGTTTGCCAATGTGAAGTATAGTTGGTATAGTTATACAGTTATAATTACATCCCCGAAAATGAAGTGTGGGATAGTATTGACTGTTTGACTTTACAGGAAACGCATTCACATAAGCACACGCCTAAAATCTTTACTCTTAGTTAGTACAAAATGCCAAAAGTCAGACGCCAAAGTTGAATGTATCACTTATAATTATTCACTAGTTTTAAACCCGTGCAAAAATGCACGGGTATTCTTTTTTTTTTCTTTTTTTAAAAAAAATAGAAATATATTTATACAAAATAATCTTTCAAATAGAAATAGGTATGGTTGTTTTGTACTTGATTCGTCTCTAGTATTTATTTACCTAAGAATAATATTAGCATGAAATGATCGATCAAAACTTGAAAACATAAGGTAAAAATGTATGTCCAAAGTTTTGAACCGTACCCAAATTGAGTTGTATTCGTTAATGACTCAATCTGACCTAAACCTGGCTCGAACTGCTTATTAACCTTGCCTAACCCAAATTGGAGATGATTCGACCTCTTATAACTCGACCCATAATTGACCCCACTGCCTTAATTACCATTTCTAAGTGTTGTGTATTTTCGCTTTACTAAATTTTATCACAATATATTTTATTTAACTTATTTAGATCTAAATATATGTCGACTTTAAGTTGAATTACACAACATTTTAATATCAAAAGCATTATCCTCTTGATGATTCTAATTATTAAGAATTATCACCAGTTTCCCAAATATACACAAATTCTTATTTCAGACGGAGGTATCCGTTTTAAGCTTAAGACGGATACCATATTCTCTCACAAAATACCCATCAAGGGTGAGTGGAGAGCACGTGGGGAGAGCCCACCTTGTCCCCTCTACCCATTTCCTCTCACAAAATACCCGTTGTAAGATCCGACCCGTCTTAAGCAAGACCTACTGCCAAATATAAGCTATTTTAGACAAATGTACACATATTAAATTTTTTTGGAAAAAGTAAAACTAAAACGATTGAAAAAGCATTAAAAACAATCGATTAGGATTTATACGTACAAATTTGCAGAATTTCACACATACCTATTAATAAAAGTAACTCTCAATAAACTAACATGGTTCACTAATTTCAAAATAAGGTGTTAAACGTCTTAAAATATAGAACTTTTGAAAAAAGTTAATATGACTTATATTTTGGTCTAGTAGGTCTCCTAAGACACGGTCTTTCACTAAATTTATTGAGATATCAATTACAAATTGATGAGAAAATGGTACAAAAAGTCATAAATTGGTACGTATTCTATAAAATGAGATACCGATAAAAATAATTACTCCCTCTCATTCTCTGCAATGGTAACATTGAGCTTTTCACACTTGTCGAGCTGAGGCGCGTTTTGCAACGTGTATATCTTTAGTTACACATTATTAAAAATTATAATAATTTGATTTTTTTTGTAGCATTTATGACGATGAATCAAACAAAAATCTCACATGACTATATTTTCTCTTACATATTAGGAATAATAACAAAGATTCTCCACACCCATGAATAGTGCCAAAAACCCAGTGTTACCGTTGGAGTGGATGAGAGTGAGTACAATATATGATAAAAATATGTACGATTATGAAAATTTGTACCAAATAAAAGAGTTATTTTAAGTCACAACCAATAAAAAAAAAAGAGGTATGAAAAATACATACAGTGGTACGGTAGAAGTCGTCTATAGTAATATCTCAATAACTTAGTATGAAAAATTGTCCTTATTGGCATCATGTGGTAGTATTTGACTCATATTAAGTTTAAGGCAGATAGTATCGATGTTAAGCAAGAATTAGTGAATGTTTTGTGGGCTTTTAACAAAGTTACTCTCACGGAAATTTAACATAGTCAATGCATGAGTCCTTAATTGCAAGGGTTTGTGTCTTTAACATGAAAAAATGGTAATGTTTAGATCCTTATTTTACATTACTCAATCCCTTCCCCTCCATTTTCAGTATAATTTAAAACCCTATATAAACACCTCTCCCTCTCTAAAGTCCAAATCCAGTGGACCGCCCCTTCATGTCGTTTTACACCATCAAAAATAAAAAATCAAGCACTTCTCCCTCATCATCCTTCTAATTCAGTGTATTTATTTATTACTCTACATCGTCTGGTCATTCGCTAGTCGTCGTCATTCTGATTCACCATCTTATTCTCCATCATTTGTAGTCCCCTAAATAGTGCCTCATATATGTCTCCCTCTTCTCATGAAAAAAATGGCAAGTGTATATTAAATTTTTTTTATCCACTCATTCCTACAATCTATTTTAAATCTAGTCTAATTTATAATTTTAGAAGATTAAGTAATTGACCAAGATTTGATCTTTATGTATTATCATCTATTTTCTTCAATTTTGGTATAATTTCTTTCCCTCTACTCCTTTTACTATCGTTATTATTAGTTCAAATTATTAAAACTCTTTTTTTTTTACACAAATAGCATGCTTATATTTTAAGCTCTATACTTTTATTTTATATACAATGATTTTTGGTAGTAATAATTTTTTTTTAAAATGTTTTAAAAGATTCTCTAAATTCAAATAAATTCTCTTTAATTTTCTAAATACGTTTGTGTAAATTTAATATTAATAAATAAAAAATTTAAATTCCGTTATTTTTAGATTTAATCCTCAAATTAAATTTTTGTTTAATCTCTTCTTGCCTTGAAGTATATACCTTTTTTTTACATATTTTTTTAGTATTAAAAATATTATGATAATTTTTTAAATCTTAAACGTGGTTAAAGTCAAATTTTTAAAAACTAAATTACTGTAAATTATTTAAACTTAGAGGTTAGTAAATCTAGTAAATATTTATTGAAAGTAATGTTAAAACAATCTAATAGAAATATATAATTTATAACCTGACAATAAGTTAAATGTTGCTGCCATTGAATGAGAAATAAATTCTTCCATTTTGAAGTGGCCCCCACCACTATTGCAATTTGTAAAGTGTTACCCATTGTTATTTTGATGACGTGGGTTAATGAGAATGCATGAAATGTTTATGTTTTAATACTAGTAGGATATGTACATACGGAGTACTATAAAATTCATTCAAAATAAACCAACATTGATATCTTATTCCACATTGCCAGTGTTAGTAGAGGTTTTCAAGGTTACCGCGATCCGCCATGGCCTCATGGGTGGACCTGACAAATAGTTCATTAGGGTCGGGTCATAATTTTGCTAAAAAAAAGTCATTCTGGGACACTTCGGATCGTTTGGGTTACTTCAAGTCAACCATTTCGGGTCGGGGCATATCGGGTTTTTTGGGTCACTTTTGAGTCTCAGGTCAGCCTTATTGGTTCGAGTCAGTTTTGCCAAGTCTACCCATGGGTGATCAATAACAACAATACCACTTGCATTTTTTTATAGCCCACTGGCCAGTACGTTGACAAAAAAAAAACATATCATTTGCCACGAATGTTCATAAAGTTGGAGACTGATCTTAGCTATATAGACAGCTAAATGAAATGCACTTGAACATATCCATACATAGACAATAAAATTATTTACCTAATTGATTTCTAAGAAAATTTCAGTGATAAATTCTCTTGTATCTTCCAAACTAACCATGTTGCATCTACCTCTTATAACTATACAACTTCTTACAGCAACTATAGTTGTGCTTAGTGCAAGCATTGATGATTCTGGAATAAAGACGGACCACAACGCGCTACTGGCCATAAAGAGTCAACTAGTAGATAGTCGAGCTGATGGCATCTTGGCCTCGTGGAATCACTCGATTCAGCATTGTAACTGGGACGGGGTTATCTGTGGGAATAAGCACAAGAGGGTAATAGAGCTAGACCTATATTCAAGAGGTTTATCGGGAACCATATCGCCTTTTATTGGAAACCTGAGCTTCCTCGACACAATAGCACTTTACAATAACAGTTTATACGGCAAAATTCCCCCTGAAATCGGGCGTTTGTTTAGGCTAGAAAGACTAGGATTATTCAACAACACACTAGTTGGTGAAATTCCGGCTAACTTATCTGGCTGTAGTAACCTTCGAATCCTGTCTTTAGCTTGGAACAAGCTACAAGGACATGTTCCGATAGAATTAGGAGCCTTGTCGAACCTCCAAGCTATCGCGTTTCAACAAAACAACTTAACTGGACCTCTATTTAAAGTCATTCAGAACATTACTTCCTTACAGGTAATATCTGCAGCATACAATGCATTTACAGGAACTATTCCTGACAGTATTGCTGACATGAAAGATCTTGCTATGGTTGCATTAGCAGAGAATTATTTTTCAGGCCGAATTCCTCCTTCTCTATTCAATCTCTCATCTCTTTCGGATCTTGATTTGACATCCAACCAGTTTGAAGGAAGTATTATGTCACCGGATACACACGTTAATCTTCCTCAAATAATTAATTTAGACCTCAACCTGAACAAGTTAACTGGGCCATTTCCGACTCCCTTTTTGAACCTCACTAACCTCGTAACTTTAGGATTAAGCATGAACAAATTCACAGGCAGTGTGTCATTTGATTTTCGACATTTTTCCAATTTATTTTATTTAGACCTTTCCGACATGAACCTTAGAGGCGATGTCAGTTTCGTCACTACACTTGCTAACTGTAGCAGCATACAAACTATACAGTTGCAAAGAAATAATTTCACTGGAACTTTACCGGAATCTGTAACCAATTTCTCTAAAAGTTTGAGCTCGTTTAGCATAGGCGGAAACCAAATAAGTGGGGAAATTTCTGCAGGTTTCGGCAGTCTCACCAACCTCGCTTTCTTATTCATGTATGGGAATGAATTCACAGGAACTATTCCTGATGAGCTTGGAAGTCTCGGAAAACTGGAGCAACTTGATTTAGGCTCTAACAAACTAACCGGTAGAATTCCAAAGTCCTTTGGAAATTTATCACGATTGAGCCAACTTTACTTAGATGACAACAGATTGCAAGGTAGCATACCGTCACACCTTGGTAGTAGCCAAAACTTGCTATACTTGGGTTTATCACAGAATGAGCTCAACGGAACCGTGCCCAACGTGCTCTTTGGAGGATCGGCTAAATTTCTTGAATTAGATCTATCTCAGAATCAACTGAAAGGATCTTTACCTTTGGACATCGGAGATCAAATCAATTTAGTGAAATTTGATGTGTCCGAAAATAAGTTTTCAGGTGAACTCCCAAGTGGACTCGGCAAATGCTCTGCGCTTGAGCAGTTCCGTATAGAAGGCAATTCCATCCATGGATCTATTCCGTCGTCATACAGTAGTTTGATGAGCCTACAGACACTTGACCTCTCTCGTAACAATCTATCTGGTATACTTCCAATCTATTTCTCCAAATTTCCTTTAGTTTACCTGAACTTATCCTACAACAATTTCGAGGGAAATGTTCCTGAAAAGGGAATTTACGGGAACATAAGTGCAGTATCAGTAGTTGGAAATAAAGGGCTTTGTGGAGGGATTCCGCAACTACACTTGCCGAGATGCATGACAGAAGATAAAGGGAAGAACAGAAGGAGATTGTCTGTTGTCCTCAAATTAACTATACCAATTATTTGCGCAGTGGTTGGATTACTGATAATGGCAACGTGGTTGTATTTAGCGAGGAGAAGAAAGAAAAGGGATTCTATACCTTCGGTCTTAGCAATGGAAAAAGGACTCCTAAAAGTGTCATACAGCATGCTACTCAAAGCAACAGATGAATTCTCGTCATCAAATCTACTTGGAGCGGGTACTTTTGGGACCGTATTCAAAGGGATTATCGATACAAAGATGGTTGCTATTAAAGTACTCAAGCTACAGCAACAAGGTGCTTCCAAGAGTTTCATGGCAGAATGTAAGGTCCTGAGAAATACTCGTCACCGAAACCTAGTGAAGATCATCACAGTCTGCTCAAGTACTGATTTTCAGAGAAATGATTTCAAAGCTCTAGTTTACGACTTCATGCCCAAAGGAAGCCTTGACAAATGGCTTCATGAATCCGGAAAGCTAAGCCTAGTTCAAAGAATGAACATAGCAATCGATGTTGCTCACGCACTCAACTATCTCCACCATGAGAATGATATTCCGATTGTGCATTGTGATCTAAAACCAAGCAATATATTGCTTGATGATGAAATGGTCGCTCATGTTGGAGATTTCGGGCTAGCTAAATTTTTTGCTCAACCTGGTTTCCTGAATCATAGCAGCTCAATTGGCGTCCAAGGAACTGTCGGTTATGCTGCTCCAGGTAACCATGGTTATATCATTTTCCTCTTTTAAGGGACAACCAATAATTACCTAACTCTGTTATTTAAATTCTCCTGTTATAGAGTACGGCCTAGGAAGTGAAGCGTCTACAGAAGGCGATATCTACAGCTACGGAACACTGCTACTCGAACTTATGACAGGAAAGAGACCAACTAATAACATGTTTGAGGCAAATTTCAACCTTCATATGTATGCAAAAGAGGCATTACCTGATCAAGTATTGCAGATTGTAGATCCCACACTTGAAGACAAGGGGTTTACTGAAGAAGTCGAGGATAGAAGGGCAATCCAAGACATAGCTGAACGGAGATTTGAATGCATGGTCTGCATGATTAGTGTTGGTGTTGCCTGCTCCAATCATTTGCCCCAAGACCGGATGAAGATTAATGAGGCCATAAGATCGCTTCGAGCAGCTAGAGATAAGCTCATTAATGTCGATCGAAGTCAAATACATTGATCGTATCCGTCATTGTGTTTGCAATCTGAATAATAAGAACATAAACAATCAGCAGTAGTTACCAATGGGAGAAATTTTCCATTTCAGAAGCCCAAAGGGTGTTCCATCCTAAAACCGAGTGGCAAAATCAGAATAAAAAGCAATATCTCAACAATCCCTACATTTTAGATGTATATATATATCTAAATTTTTTGTTTGAAGCATGGTATATCATCTCATTTACAATAAACATGAAATGATACACACAAAGAGACAACAATCGTTTCAAAAGTGTGAATTCAACAACATAGGCATCCCGCTATATAATCAAGAATGCAACAGTTCACGACAAGGCTCTCGCTGCTTAAAGGCCTAAAACTGTATATTGTTGATGGTAACAGTTTCACTTGGAGCATTACAGCTCATTAAATAGTGTATAATCCGGCATAGTTAAGGGGAACCCTAGATCAATGAGTACACTGAGCAGTTTGAAGTTTCCTTCAATTCCTGTTAAGTTCAGAGAAAGCACAAGGCAATACTAAGGGAAGAAGAATTAATTCGAAGTTGCGTCCTACCTCACACACGACCTTAATCCTAATCAGTAGGCTTAACTGCTTAAGACCTGTTTAAGTTCATTTCTTTAAGGGCAAATATTAAGAACTAAATGAGGAACTATGATTGCATTGCATCTTTCGATTTCTCATGAGAGAGTCACGAGAATATTTCCGTATACAGATTCTTAAAGCACGCCTTTAGGACACACGTTAGAAAATCCGTTAAGCTAATTCCGGTTAAGTTGACAGCCAAAGTTGCCAAGTTTGTTCTATAAAAGGATGCGTAAGGTAAAGAATATTCCTGATCATGTGGCCACCTGATCAGCAAATGATTAAATGAAGTGTAAACTCAGATTTACAATCTGACTGAATATTCAAGTGACCATTTTGTCAAAGCCAAGTCTGGCAAATAAATGTAGAGTCAAATTAGGAAGATCTTAATTTTGATTAGCAATTAAGAATACAGCAAGACAAGTCTGTAAGCAAATCTGCAAGTCAATGCTGCATGTGCAAAGATGCCCATATCTTTGATTTCTTTTCTTACACTAAAACCTGCTAAATATCTACATAGATGCTCATTGTATTTTCATACTCCGTTAGTCTTTTGTAAGACGGTTTTACGTAAAATTGTGTAAAACAGTGCAAAACAAGTATACAACGACATCACCCCACTGCCTTATTGGTTCTTGAAAATTGTCGGGTAGGGTAGGGGGGTCGGATGTACACAACCTTAATCTTGCGTTAGCACCACAAAAAGGCTGTTTCCGAAAGACCCAAGAGGAAAATTGCGTCGAGAACCGCTACTTTACAAGAGAAAGAAGCGCAGCCACTTTAGTTAGTGATTTTGATTTATTCCATCGTAATCAAGAACCAAAGAATAATGAGTTCACAAACTCTTGTGTATAAGGCGATCTTAATCAAGAATTTATGTTGCCATAATTGCACAACTTAGCATCTTCAGGAAATGCTGTTCAAATCAACCCTACCAATTTTGTTGATGATGTATGATACAAATAAGAAGCAAGTAGCAGACAATTAGAAGGTAATGGCAGCAACATCCTTCTCTTAGTGCACATAAAAGGGGCCCTTTGTGTAAAATATCACTGTTCCACAAGCAGTCACTTGTGACCAGATTTAGACTGATTAGCAGGAGGTTGTTGGAATAAGAACACTGGGGTTAAAGATGGTGAAATTGATGAAGACATATCCGTATCGATCTGATCCCGGAAATTGGTTGTCGTGGCCTAACACTAGTCTTTTAGACCATAATACGGCCAATGATTGCTTCAATAAGTGTCACGGTAAACTTAGAAACCTTTGGCGTAATTCCAAACTTGGGAGCTAGTGAAGGCACAACAAAAGTAGTCACTTCTAAGTTACAACTTCCAAGCATGTTATAGTATATACCAGTCTTGATCCCAAATTAGTCGTCGTCGTGGGCTCGTGGCCTAATCATCATGGTGTTTAGGCCGTAAATGCAGCCATCAGTATCGTCTCAAATTGTGGTCGCAAATTGCAAAAATATCAAAAGGGGGCTAGTGGAGGGCACACTAAGAGGAACTATTTGCAACTTGTAAGTTTTCATCTTGATCCCGGAATCTGTCTCCTGGCCTAATCATCTTCAAAATGTCGATTGCTATTTTCACAAGATTACGTTCACAGATTAACACGAATCATTTGCAAGATTTCGTCTTGCAGGCAAAGAAGTCGGGAACAAGTTAGCGAGTACTTTTAAATAGCTAGTCGTACAATCAAGAAAAACAAGTCAGCAATGCTATTAAGATGAATCTTAATAAGCTTGCACATCAACACTGGTCATTTGTAAACTTTCATCTTCTAAGGCACCAACAAGTTAGTATTTAAATATCAAACATAATAAGCGAGTTAATAACGCTATTTAAAAGTTGAGGTGTACATTAACCTTGCAAACATCAAAGATCGAATCACAAGTTGAAAGGGTGCAATCAAAATATAAAGAAATGACGTTAGAAAAAAAAAACACACTCCATTGGTATGACTGAATCAGAACTTAAAGCTCCAATTTCCAGAGTAGAGCAACTTAGAAGACGGTTATACGAACCAGATAAGCAATGTCCACTCCAGTCATAATAATGGTAAAAAAAATGGACGGTTGCACATTAATACGAGTTATTTTCAAGCTTATATTTTCAGGCTGCAAAGGTAACAAGTTAAGCATGTCAATAGCCATAGTGACTTACTTGCAAAAACGAGCTTCGAATCAGATGTTAGTAGGAGGTACATTCATTACGTTAAATTAGAAGTTATGCATGAAGCGTCCTCCATCAAGTGATAATAATCAAAAGGATTTACAGTGATCCAAGAATGATTAATATCAATAACCGGAGTTACCTCAGCAATTCAGAGGCTTCGAAGAAGCTGAGGAAGTTGCAACGGAACTTGTAGTCACTGCAGACAATCCACACTCCGGTAAAAACACAGAAGTATGGTGTAGGTCAAACATAGTTGTATTGAAAAGAATGGAAAAGTTCAATTAAAATGAAATTAGTTTCTCCTTTATTTCATCTTTTCTAATTACAAATAATCACATTCAGAATACAATTCTAAGCCTAGGGACTAAATGCCAGACCGTCATTGGTAGTGGAACAATCTCAGACCTGTCATTTTTCTCCTCAACGCGAATCAATTAAATCCGACTAATCATTTTCATCATTAGCCTACAAAGCTTCGACTTTGTCGAGATCCATGGCATGGTCACCTTCCCATCAAAGAACCACCGTCTTTCCCACAATTCGGCGTAGAGCTTAAATAGATCATTGGTAGATCCCTTTCAATCAGCCGGTCCAAAAGATTCATCTTTCATTTCTGCGACCATCATTCTTCATTGACTGATCTAAATCAGTCGGCCCTGTGGTCATTTTAGTTGCTATTGGCTACTGCACAGTTTAACAGTACATGCCACCGCCTGCGCCCAAAATTTCAGCCTTGCTTTGACATCTTCTGGATGATCACCTGCATAGAGGTAACGGGAAATGATTAACATTTAGGACAAAAACAAGATTTGAAATGATCGGACATAAATCAGTAAATAAGCCACCGTTTAACTGCGAAATGCAAAAGTATGAACAGATTGACAACCCCAACATAAATAACACCATGGAAGAAAAGGGGAAGGTGACGATGCCATAGATCTCGACAAACTCGTTGTGCACTATGTCTCAAGGATCAACAAATTTCATGAAATCGATCTTTAAAAATTCGTATGCTAAGAGAAGATAAGAAATTAAGAATAGCTTCGTTCAATTTCCGAGCACAATTCGTGTAAGCTAATTTCAGTAAGTTCTACTTCCACAAAGAATTAATCACAAAAGCAACATAAAATCGACAGCAAGAAAGCAATCAAAAATTCCGACTCGTACCATAAAAGACATGAAAGTTGAATCAAACACCCTCTAATTCAAACAAAAGCTAACAACTTTTCAATAAAGGAATCAACCAAATCCACATAATTCCTCAATTGCCCAACAAGAATCAAAAGAGATCCCTAGAAAACTAAACGCCAAAACAAGAAATACCCATCAAAAATCATGAAAATCACTTCAACTAAGAATCAAAAGTTAGATTAGTTTTTTTTTCAGTTAGAACACAAATAATCCCAAATACCCATCAAAAATCAAGAAATACCCATCAAGAAAACAAAACTAAACCTTGCAACATTTACAGATCTCCAAACTTCAATACAAAAATGAGAAATACTTGTGTCCTCCGAAGGACGTCCTCCTTACACTCAAATGAGAAACATGTGGGTAATATTTGACCTGTCACAAGCTTGTGACGAGAATTGTGACCCAAATATTACTGTTTAACACCTAAATCACCATTCTTAATAAAAAAAGATTCAAACTTTGACCCAGAGCTAAAAACTACTTCCTCCACTTCATTCAATTCTATACATTTGTTTTATACACGTATATCAATGCTCGTTTTCTTTCTTTCATATCTTTTGTTACATATTAATAAAAGTTATAAAATTTTGATATTCACAATGTACTCGGTAACACAATTTAAATAAGATATCATATGACTATCTTTTATGTTATATATTAAAAGTTATATCGAAGAATATTATCACTTATGAATAGTGTCGAAAAAGCAAATGTATAGAAATGAACGAAATGGAGGAAGTATTTGTATAAGACGGCATTACACAAGTATATCGCAAACCGGGTTCTTTAATAATAGTTTAGCACACATATGACAATATTAGTGTAAAACCGCCTTACAAAAATCGAAAAAAAGATGGAAACTTTAGAATCATACCAGGACTAGAGATCTTCCAAGTAGGCATAGGACTAGAAGTATCAGAGCCAGAAGACGACGTCGTATCACTATGATTATGATGATCATCTAAAAACTTCTGAGACATTGAATAACAAAGCTCTAAAGCGGGTAAAGTATTACAAAGTTCAGGAATTTCATCATAACTAAACCCAAACCCTAAATCAACACAACCCTTTAATTCATCAAGATCATCATCAGTTAAACTCTTTGTTCTTGGTAAAACGTCGTCGTCTAATGGTTCAACATACCCTTCTAAACACACCTTTTGTGGGACCCTTTTAATGGGTTTTTTCTTGGGTTGTTTTGGTTTATATTGAATCATCTCTTCATCTTCTTCTTCAATGAAGATTTGTCTGTTTTTTTGTTGGGTTTTTGTGTCTGAAATGTATCTTGCCATGTTTTTGTGTAATGTGTGAATGTGGTTTTTTTTTCTTTGTGTTGGAGAAAAATGGTGTAATGATAAGGATTTTTAAAGGGAAGGAATTTTGCAATTTGGTACCTCATCTTGTATTAATTATTGTGTTAGGTAGCCCTTTTGAAATTACTCCTTTGATTTGGGATCCCTACTATGGTATTCGGACTTGTGTGAGCAGCGGCGAAACCAGGACTTGAATTTACGGGCGGGAAATTTAAAGGAAGCAAATGGTTAAAGATACAATGTATACTAGAAAAATCGGAAAATGTAACTACAAATTTCAAAAATTCATTGGAGGGTGAGCGCTACTGCTAGCCTCTCCTAGTTCTTAACTGCTTGTGAGAAACTGAGAACGCGGTCTATTTCTAAATTAATATTCTGTATATTTGTAAATTTTTTTCATAACTCATTTAAACTTTCAATTATAATTTAAATGATTGCATTGACAATTTACCCATTTAAACTTTATTCTCAAATCTATGACTCGAGTTTTGTTACTACGCTATCTATCAGTTGTTAATGTGAGTATTCTATTGGTTGATTACAATGTAATACCAATGAAAATCCTGTCTTATTATTCACTTAAATAAAATTATGGTTAATTAGTTTCACTAGTAATTGCATCTCATTTACTTTGTAATTTTTTATTGATTATACATTTCATGAAGTTTGGTATGAATAAATCACTATTTTATTTGAAATTTAACTTCTTAAGCTAATAATTACGAATTTCAAAATTTTATTCAAAATCTGGGCGCATCATAATCTAATACTTGAAGTAATTACCTCAAGAGATTATCAGAATCTAGCATTTACTCAAAAGAATTCAAACTTTGTTGTAACTTACAACTTCTCATACGTTTTTTCACGAAATGTGTGCTTGAAACAATGTATTGCAATCATAACTTAAAAGTAATTACCTTATCACAATCTAGCATTTATACTAACAAATATTGTAGCTTGATTTGCTCTCCTCCCTTACTATAGTAAAATCATTATTTAAATGTTTTTAAAAGTTTTAAATTAATAACTTTCCACCTTAACCGTTGAAAATTTGTATGACAATAGTTTTTCAGTTTTCTTATAAACAACATTAAAATTTAACTTAGTCCTCGACTCCTCTTATAATTTCTTTCAGGTCGAGTTGAACTAGAATTATATTTCTTTCAAGTTAGATTGCATCATTTTATTTGTTTTAGTTCGATTAATTTAAATGGAGCACAAGCCTAGGGGTGTAAACTTGCGGCTCATTATCACTATACATTTGTCTTAATCACGAGGCTAATTAAGACCTCTTCAATTAGTCATCGTAATATATTGTCATCAATTATTAATTTGGATCACACTTGGATCAAGTCTAAGGATTTGGCTAATGAGGATGACAAAATTAAATAGGAAATTATGATACGAGTCCATCCAAGTTAGTGGAGTAGTACATTGGCTAAACTATTTAGAGTAACAATAGTAGGTCTTGCTTAAGATGTAATATTCATTTTATTTATAAAACAAATATAAATACTACCACATGATAATAATATAAAAAAAATTGCATTTTCTAGGCAATTTGTCATCTCATTTGGCACCCATTTGACTCACGGATATTTTTGTCTTAAACGATACAGAAATTTGGGTTGAAGTAATTATTGTGATTCAAAATCTAATATGACAAAGTTAAGACAGTAAATTACGGAGTATTACTTAACCATTGAACTTGTTCTTAGCAGTCAAGCATAACCTAGTCTTTATTCAATTACAACAAGTGTGTGAGATTAAATAACTCACAAAATTTTATAGAAAACGGACATAATATATCTTCAATGAAGACCTCTCACTAAGAGCAAGTAGGAGGGCTACTTGGAGAGATAGAGTGTACATTCCACCTGCTCTTTGTGAGAGATCTTCAATGAAGACGGGTGATGTTCGTCTTTAGTGAGCCAGACCGTAAATAAATAAAGATAAATACTAGTACCTCCAAGTAAATTCAAGAGCTAACGTATAAATGCTCCTATGAATTAGTCCTGAATGTTCGGTGTGCATGTTAGTTGTCAATTGTCATGTTGAATTGTTAATGATGATGTTGCAAAAGCGCGCATAGTAAAAAGTCATAAAGATCATTTGTTTATGTGTGTATGTCATATGTGTACATGTTATGTGGAAAAGTAGCCGATCTTCACATACCATAAGTGACAGCTGTACAACAGTAAAAATAATTAACGTCAAAAAGTTGATGGACACGTGGTGAAAAGTTAATGGGAAATCCACCTGCCATCAAATAACAACAAAATTTGCTGATCTGGCCAAACTTGGATATTGACGACCGTATCCAAATCCACTTTATTATACATATTGATATTCGTATGTTAATCATATGGTTGATATTTTTTGTTCTATTTGTTATTACGATAAAGGCAGTAACAGTGTAAGAATAGAAGTAACCGATCTTTCGAGGTAATGGAGCATCTGCCTTGAAAACTATTTGTTGTACGATTGTGGTGGCGATCAGCGAACACTGATGGTTCCCAAAGGATTAACACTGCAGCAACTAGACTTGCCCACTCAAGGCCAGTAGCTATGGAACGAGATCAGAAATTTTAACCCAGAACAGTTTTAGAGAGAAGATAAGTGAGAAAGGGGAGAGTATGATTTTGTGTTGTTAACTGTGCAGAAGTAGCTCTATTTATAATAAAATAGAGTCGATTTTGAGCAGCAGTCAATGCTGATAGTGGGGCCCAAAAAGATAGGCACAAGTGCGCAACCCGCCGCAGGCGATTGCCAAATCCCGAATTCCGGATTCGGATATCCAGGTCGGGCTCGGGCGTGTGCGAGCTTAATTAAGCACCTCACAGAGCCTCTACAAAAGACCCCCATTAACCTACTAGTAATAGTGTAAGTAGTAAAAGTATTTATGAACCCACAAAACTCACACTTCACTACCAATGTGGGACAATAAGAAGGAAAGGGAAACTTTTGCTCACAAGCCCCTTATTTTCAACACTATTTTTATGGGTTTTCCATTGTTTCTAGTGTAAATAAAAATATATTCTATTTGTGTGGCATATTAATCATTTCGAGGAATATATCTATCTTTTGGTAAAAAGAGTATACTCCTATATGATTAATTATCCCCTCCGTTTATCTTATTCCTTTTTTAGCATATTTTAATAAATTGTTGTTCTTTCTATATTAGTAATTTGACCACTCAATAGTTATTGTCCACTTGTCATTCACTAATTAAGTGAGATCACAATTCACCGACACGGAGGGAGTATATGATATGACTGCAGAGGCAACTATATCCTTTAAGATGAATTGTGAAATCTTTAGTGGTATATATGTTAATATATATGGATGTAAATGAAAGAAAACGAAAAAATATGAGGTCATAAGTTATTACTAACACATATGATAGACAAATAAGAAAGGGTTATTCTCTTTCATGAACAACATTTACTTAATTATTGACATTTTTTTTGACAATTGCCTCTCTCATATTTTCACCATTCTCCCACAATGTTTTTAAAAATAAGGTAAACGACAATCCCAAACCTCCATCACCACCAATTATTGTCGCCACCCAATACCACCAGCCCTTCCCTCGCTGGACAACCACTGCCACTACCTCGTCGGAGTCTCACCCACCGTCTTACTGTCACCACCCTCACGTTGTCGTTCTACTCCCTTCCACCACCTCTCTCTCTCTCATGACGCCCCTCCCTTGTCGCCCATCCATGTGCCACATCGGTCACATGCAGTCGCATATTCCGTCCTCGCGGGGTCACGCCACTACGACCTCTTACCTACCACCACCCTTTCTCACAAATCCTAATTGGAACAAAACATCTTGTAAATAAATTTAATTCAAACATTCAAGTGCTTTACAGGTCAAATATAGTGATTTTAATTCCACATGGCAATTGAGATCAATAATTGTAAATTGTGTGAGGAGTTTGATCATGTTTTGGAGAGGAGAGGTGTGAATTTTTTTTTCTTTTTGTTCAGAGAAGGGTAGTGTATGAAAATATTATGAAAAAATGTCCATGATTGAGTAAATTGTGTCAATGAAAGAGCAACTACGATAAGAAAAGTGGAAGATCTTAGTAAATTTGTCGTTTTAAGAAATGTGTAAGATCCTAGAAAATAGGAGGGACTAATATATAATAGTTGGACTGAATTTGGCTAAATTTGTGAACTAAATTTATATCAGCTGAATTTTTCTAAACTTAACTTGAAGGATCCGAACTGAACTTATAAGAACTAAACTTTTCTTAACTAAACTTATAAGAGTTGTATTTTTTTAAACTGAATTTATAAGAGCTGAGCTTATACTAATATATGTATGAATTGAACTAATTTTTTCTAAGCTGAACGATAATGACAACAAAATCAAGAGCGACCTCCATAGTCTAGACTTTCTTATTCCATCATCGTATCCACCAATAATTGTAATTGTAGTACAACTTTTTATTTTTATTATTTACCCGTCTGAACTACCAATCCTATAAGTCAATTAATATATATATATATCTAAAGTACTTAAAACATACTCCCTCCATTCAACTCCACTTTACACTTATACTTTATGCACAAGTTTTAAGATGACAATATTAAAGTAATAAAAGTACACAAATTGAAAGAAAATGTTACTTTATTGATATGAAAATGTTGCTTTATTAATATTTAAGTAATAAAAGTACACTATTTGTGGACTTTTACATTGCCAAATAAAGAAAGGTGCAAAGTGGAGTTGAATGGCCCAAAGAGGAATAGGTGCAAAGTGGAGTTGAATGGAGGGAGTATCTATTTACCAGGTCCCAAGACATTGTTTTTTACCTCAATTTTCTGGGACATATTTACTTTATATACTCCTAGATGTTAGACACTATTTCTGTCCTAATAATTTATTTAACTTTCATTTTTAATTATTTATAAAAGGTACTTTAATCAAAGTTAAACGATGAATTTTTGATACGGTTATTCTATCCTATGTCCATTGTGCACGTGTTAAGAAGCCAGAAAAGGAAAGAATTAATTGTTTTTCCTACCTAGTAAAGAACAAGTAATGGTATATTTCAATATCAAGTAAAAAAATCATTTAACTTTTCAATTTTTGACTTTCATAACATGTGCCGAGTGAACATATATAGGATAAAAAAACCGTATATAAGAAACCCTAGTCGTATTTGTAACCTAAAAAAAAAACAACTAGTGGGAGATTGAACAGCACTAAACTTGGCTGCGCCAAGCTAGGGCATCTAATTCCTTGCTACGCGGTATAGAACTAGTTATTGGGAATATAAGATGCTCTTGCGTTGGAGTATTACGTTATTAGACCATTCACAAGCAAATGTCACTCTAACTAGGTCACCACCCATTTTTATTCTTAATCACTCCATAATTATCTTGACCCATTTATACCCTCCCAAGCAGAAAGTCACGACCTAGGTCACAAAACCAATCATTTTCCACTTTCCAACCTAATTCAATCATTTCCCACATTCTCTACCCCACTCAACCTCTCTCTTACCTTTTCAATTATTATTATTATTATTTCCTAACAAACTAATAATAAGTTCATGTTTATATTTTTGTAACCTTTTACTAAAATAATAACCACTCAAATGTGAAAAAAATTACCACGCAATAATAATTAAAATCACGATTAAATGTATTTAAAAACTAGATATAGAAAAATTAATTAGAAAAACAAAAAATTAAAAATTACGAGCTAAAAAATCCAAATATTTTGCCAAATATGCCCAATGATTTCATTTTCCAGAGCGATATGAGTGACATGTGTACGAATCTCGCCGTGAATTTTTACGAATCGATTTTGAGTCGATCTTCTACGATTATATTCATATCGATTTTCACTAGCTGAAGTCGGATTATTTTCTTTAAACTTTGAGATTGTGTTTTCATAATTAAGATATGTGTTTAAATGTGTGAGTAATTGAATACTAATAAGTGACAATAATAAAGATACTACACAAATTCTCATTTGTGACGGACCGACTCGTCGCAAGGCTTGCGACGGGTCAAATCCCCCTTTTGTGTAAGTGGAGCCCCCTACTTGCACTTTGTGAGAGAAATGTGACCCGTCTTAAGCTTGCGACGGGTACAAATGAGGTGATTTAATATATTTTAACCGTCTTAAATATAGTATGTCTTGCTTAAGACGGGTATATCCGTCTAAAACTTACTCTATCAATTACTAATTACTATATACAAATTATTTCCTCCAAACCAAAATTAATACCCATCCTATTTTCCCTTTCCCATTTAATCCCCCAAACACAAATTAATTCCCCCAAATTCCCAAACCACAGCAAAATCCTAATCATATTTCCCATTCCATGGCACAAAATTAATTCCCCCAACCCCAAATTAATACACCATCACCTCATTCACCTTCTTTGTTCACACGCATCATGCACCATCCCTATCCCTATCCCCATCCCCATCCTCAGCTTCTTCGATCATCATCGTCTTCACCGTTTTCGTTCACACCTTCGTCCACCTTATTTTATAAATTCAGGTATTTTTTTTACTTTTAATTTTTAAAAAGTTTTTTGGGTTTTCTTAAACCTGTAAAATATATTGAAAAAAAATGGCTCAAAATATGTTAAAATTGAATTCATTTTGTAGACAATTATTAAATATAAAATTATTTTGTATGCTCCTTTTTTTTTTCTTTTTGATTTGGTATGTAAATCTGATTTTATTTATTTATCTTCTTCTTCTCCTTTTGGCAGGAGAGAGAGATGAAGATGATGGTATGCAATGATGTCCGTCCTTTTAATTGTGTACCACCACCAATGAAAAGATGCCACCTGCTGGGTCATCAAATGGGTGATCTTCATCCTTCGTGACCTTTTTGAGGTCAATTGGTGACCTCTTTGAGGTCAATTGGTAACTTGAGTCATGCTAATTTCCTACTTAACATGTGATTAAGGTGACCAAGCAAGGTCATGACTTCCCTCATGACCTTGCTTGGGGATGGTCTTAAGTGTTGTCATTTACGGTATCAAATTGAGTCGCCTTTATCTACACCTTAAATAATTGTCGCACTTTTTTTTAGACGGACTATTTTCATTTGAAAATTAAGATGGGATTATATTGCCACTTTTTGATAAAATGTATCACAGCTTATATCAACTTGTTTTCAATGGTTATTACCTCTAACTGTAAAGTGATTATAAAATACCGTCTTATTATTTCAGACCAAAATGGTCTGTCTGAAACAAGACCAACTGTTTTAGTGCAAGTGCCTTGAACTCCCTTCACGTATATTCTCCTCTCCAATCCGAGTTGACTTTTGCTTGATCCGGCTCTCATGCTCTTTTATTAGGCTGAAAGCCTCAAACCATCTACCACTTATACTCCGTAAATATTAAGAAATCATCTTAAATAAAAGGTTGAATTGATGATTAAAATCTTGAAGTGTGGCTGCATGCATTGTAAACATAATTTATAGGATCTTGATTAAAGCAATAATTACTGAAATGTACTTACGTGGTGCAGCCATCAGATCTGATAATAAAGTTACTTGAGAAAGATAAAGAATAAACCCTTATTGCTTTGTCTTCTCCTACCTTCCTTATTCTCTAATTCACTTTCTTTCTGTGTGTTGCTGATATGAATGAATTAGGTTAAAGCACAAACAGGTGTACTTATATAGAGAGGTGGCAGGAGGGCTTTATGGAATAAGTAGTCAGTTATGTTAATAGCCTGTAACTATTTACCATAATCTACTTAAACTAGGACTCCTAATAAAAACCCGAAACAATATATTTAACCATTATTTAATTAAGGCAACTAATATCAGTAATTACGTCCACACAATAGAGAATTAAATATTAATATAATAATAATTCTTACATTCTCCCACTTGGACCATATTACTGATTAAAACATAATGTCACTCTTAATTGTAACATAAGGCGCGTAGACGGTTAAATGAATACATAATGGGTTTATCTTAATTACCCTGATCATCCCTGAACAACTGGTTGAGTCATGGCGGAGACACTACTATAAAAGAGAAGTGGTCCTTCCATGTACTACGGACCAATCACTTAGAATAATCAGTCTGTACAAGGAGCAAACATAATCCCCAAATAATGTCCTTGAGGAAAAGGATTAATTCTGTTAATCGTGCAACAATAATGTATACAATAACAATAATACGATACAGAAAAGTGTTCGGAAATCATCATCATAATAAAACATAAATCGATTAATCAAAACATAAGTGTCATTATTACAAAGCACTAGCATGATCCATACATAAACGAAAAGCCTTAATGATTATCCTCCAGACCCATATCAATAGCATGCTTCAAAAATGTCTTTGGAGGTAATCCCTTAGTTAAAGGATCTGCTATATTAGCACTAGTATTAATGTGCTCAATTGACACAGTGTTTTTCCGAACTTCCTCCTTAACTGACAAGTATTTCATTTCCATGTGCTTTATCCCTTTAAAATACTTGTCATTCTTCGAAAAGAAGACAGCTGCGGTATTGTCACAATAAATTCTCAACGGCCTTGCAACAGAATTCATGATACTAAGCCCTGAAAGAAAATTCCGCAACCATAAAGCTTGAATAGTAGCCTCAAAGCACGCTACAAACTCAACTTCCATAGTGGACGAGGCAATAATTGTTTGTTTAGCACTTTTCCAGGAGATTGCTCCCCCAGCTAAAACAAACACATAACCAAAGGTGTTTTTCCTTGAGTCCACGCATCCTCCAAAATCTGAGTCAGCATATCCAAGAACCTCGAGCTGATCAGTATGTCTATAAGTGAGCATTTTGTCCCTTGTTCCCTTCAAGTACCTTAAAACCTTCTTAGCCGCACTCCAATGACCCATTCCAGGATTGGACTGATATCGACCCAACATACCTACTGCAAAACTTATGTCAGGTCTTGTACAGACCTGCGCATACATTAAGCTTCCAACCAGAGATGCATAAGGAAAGTCTTTCATGGTATTTCGTTCTAGCTCAGTCTTAGAACACATACTTAAGCTGAACTTATCCCCTTTCTGAATAGGAACATCATTGGGATTACATTTTACCATGTTAAATCTTTCTAAAACTTTACTGATATAGGCTTTCTGAGACAACCCTAATGTCCTTTGTGATCTGTCTCGAGATATTTCCACCCCGATCACATAGGACGCCTCTCCCATATCTTTCATCTCAAAGTTGCTTGATAGGAAATCTTTAGTTTGACGTAATAGTCCCAAATCACTGCTTGCTATAAGTATGTCATCGACATATAGACCAAAAATGCAAACTTACTCCCACTGATCTTCAGGTATATACACTGATCAACATTGTTTTCTTGAAACCCAAAGGAGGTAATGGTATTATGGAACTTAATATACCATTGTCGAGAAGCTTGCTTAAGTCCATAAATGAACTTCTTTAATATACAGACCTTGTCCTCTTTGCCATCAATAATGAAGCCTTCAGGCTGAGCCATGTAGACTTCTTCTTCCAAACTCCCATTCAAGAATGCCGTTTTCACATCCATTTGATGTAGCTCTAAATCAAAATGAGCTACAAAAGCTAAAATGATCCGTAATGAATCCTTCTTAGAAACTGGAGAGAAGGTTTCATTATAATCAATGCCTTCTTTCTGATTAAAGCCTTTAGCTACTAGTCTGGCTTTATGTCGTTCAATATTACCCGAGGAGTCGCGCTTGGTCTTAAAGACCCACTTGCAGCCGACAGCCTTATGACCTACTGGTAAATTGACCAACTCCCAGACCTCATTCTTAGCCATAGACTCCATCTCTTCTTTCATGGCATTAATCCATTTATCGGAATCATTACAATTCATAGCTTGTGAAAACGTAACCGGATCATTATCAATACTAATGTCAAATTCACATTGTTGTAGATACACATAGTCATCTGAAGTAGTTGGCTTTCTAGGTCTTGTGGACCTTCTTAATACTATTTCAGGTGCTGTATCAACAACTTCAGTGGCAATGTTATCATTCGGGAGTGGAGGGTCATCAACGTTAGGTTCCACAATATTGACTGGGTCAACATTATCATTATGTGGAACTTCATCAATTGAAATTGGGGGCAAGAAGCTGGAATTGCCACCCTAACTTCATTGACTATGACATCCCTTACCTGATCACTCCCACTAACTTCGCCATTCTCAAGGAATTTGGCATTTCCGGTTTCCACAATTCTTGTTCTGTGTGTAGGACAGTAAAACCTATACCCTTTAGACTTTTCTGGATAACCGATAAAGAACCCACTAATGGTTCTTTGATCGAGTTTCCTTTCATGTGGATTATAAATGCGTGCCTCTGCTGGGCATCCCCATACATGCAAATGTTGAAGACTTGGTTTCCACCCTTTCCACAGTTCAAATGGTGTCTTTGAAACTGCCTTACTGGGAACCCGGTTTCCAACATACACAACAGTCATAAGGGCATGCATCCACAACTTCATGGGTAAATTGGTACTACTCATCATTGTCCTTACAGCCTCTAATAGGGTTCGATTACGCCTCTCAGCGCAGCTACACCATTCATCCATGGAGAACCAGGGGTTGTGTACTGAGGGACAATACCCATACTTTCAAGGAGTTTTGCAAATGGACCAGGATGTTGTACTGATTCATCATATTTGCCATAATATTCACCACCTCTATCTGACCTTATGATTTTCACTTTCTTTCCCAATTGTCTTTCCACCTCCTTAATGTAAACCTCTAAAGCGTTTACTGATTGAGATTTTTCATGCAAAAGGTAAAGGTAACAATAACGTGAATAATCATCGATAAATGTGATGAAATATTTCTCTCCGCTCATGGAGGGAACATCAAAAGGACCACAAATGTCTGTATGTATAATTTCTAATAACGCAGTGCTTCTTGTGGACCCTTTCTTGGTGTGTTTGGTTTGCTTACCTTTAATGCATTCCACACACGTCCCAAAATCCGTAAAATCAAGAGAAGGTAACATATTGTTTTTAACCAATATGTTCATTCTTTCTCTTGAAATATGGGTCAAACGTTTATGCCACAAGAAGGAGGAACTTTCATTAGATCTTCCACGTTTCGAACCAACATTATTATGCAGAGAAACATTATGAGAAACACAAAGAGATTCTGAAAACAATTTGTCTAAATAAATACGATATAATCCGTTTTCTAAAATCCCAGAACCAACAAAAATATTGTCTCGATACATACTGAAACAACCTTGTCCAAAACATAATTTAAAACCACTATTATCTAACTTAGAAACTGAAATTAAATTGCGTCCTAAGGAGGGAACATAAAGTGTATCCTCCAAAATCAACTTAAATCCAGTGCTTAATTCCAAGCTAAATCTTCAAATGGCTTCTACTGAGGCTTTTTCTTTATTCCCCATGTATAAGGATGCCTCATTTGGATTTATGGTTCTTGTCATAAGGAATCCCTGCAAGGAATTCGAAATGTGTACATTAGAGCCTGTATCTAGCCACCAAGTGTTAGAAGGAACTTCAACATAATTTGATTCGAAACATACTAAAGCCAAAGGCTTACCCTTCTTTTCGAAGCAATTCTTACGCTTTATGCAGTCTTGCTGAAAGTGCCCAGGTTTTCTACAGAAAAAGCAACTTTCCTGCTTCTTAATTTCCTTCTTTACGCCAGATGCAGACGGTTTATCAGAAGGGCTTGGCTTAATGCCCTTCCTGTTTCCAAACTTACCTTTAGATTTCCCGCCTGCATGATGCACATGATGTGCCTGGGGTAAACCACCATTCTTACTTGAGGCATCAGCCTCATCTTTCTGTTTGATTCTTGCTGCTTCTTGGACCAGTTTATTGGTCAATTCATTAACACTCCAAATTTCTTTAACGGTGTTGTAATGAAGGTGAAAAGCATCAAACTTATCTGGCAGTGAGTTGATTATAAACTGGGCAAGGAATGGATCCTCAACTTTCATGCCCAGTTTTCCCAACTTAGCTGCCAGATTCGTCATATGCAGCACATGTTGCTGCATGGTGGTAACATTCTCATTATACTTAGCAGTGGTAAGTTCAGACATAAGTCTTCCAGCTACCGCTTTATCGGTAGTCTGAAAGCGTTCCTTAATGATTTCCATATACTTACTGGCTGTAGTACAGCCTGTCTCCGAAATGGAGGACTTAATGTTTTGTGCAGTGGTAAGTCGTAAAAATTTTAAGCAAAGGCTATCACATTTCTTCCACCAGTTATACTCATCAAGTACTTCTTTACTCGCATCTTCAGCTGGTTCAGCAGGAGCTGTTCCAGTAAGCACCTGATCAAGTTCAAGAATACCTAAATAGAACTCGAGATGCTCCTTCCATTCAAAGTAATTAGTACCATCAAGTTGTGGCACTGCTTGGACACAGTTATTGAGGGAGCTTTGCAACGGTACTGCATTGTGAACAATGCTCAGAACATTAGACTTTGAGTTTATCACACAATAACAATTATGACTAAGACTTGAAACTTAAATGAGTAACTTATAAACATTCATTAGGCAATGTGTAGTATCTGTGGACAACCTACGCATGCTTAATTACATAATCAAGAATACTCTCTTTATTGAGTGTTTTACTTTAATGTTAGGTTACCTGTGGGTAAAACCTTAATACGAGTTATTTCACCCCATTAGATGCTTAGTCGGATATTCACTGCATAATTTGAGTCCACTGTGGTGAACATCAACATAATGTGAATGCCCAATTTAAATACATTATGAGATCTTATCGCGTACGAGATGAATTCACTGTGGTGAATTTCAACACGTCATAATGCGGAGTTCTCCTTTAATCGATACATAAGATATAATTAATGTATAACTGATAAATAATAAGAATGTACGCTAAATAAATTATTTCTATAAGCATAACGACATAATATTATACGAGCATACAATAAAAACAAACATTAAGTATCGAAACAGCACGGAAAACCTCGACCGAGTAATACAGTAGCTCGATCGAGTAAACAATTAAACAAAACACCTCGATTGAGAACAACTTTAGCTCGATCGAGAACAAAATAAACAGAACCCCTCGATCGAGTACATCATCAGCTCGATCGAGCAACAACAAATCAGAAAACCCTCGATCGAGTAAGCAGTAAGCTCGATCGAGCAACAGCAAGGCAGGAAAGCCTCGATCGAGTAACAGTGAGCTCGATCGAGCAACAGAAAAGCAGAAAAGTCTCGATCGAGTAAACCAGTAGCTCGATCGAGCAACAACAAGAGTAAACCTCCTCGATCGAGTGAAGCTTTAGCTCGATCGAGTAGGTTAGAGATCAGACGATAATCATACGCATAAAAATCATAATAATCATTCAAATCGAATTAGGCAGAACATAAATTTATCAAAAACATACAGTAATCATCATAGATCAATTAAAAAATGAAATAATTCGATTAGGGCAGCGGAAACGATTATGGTATAAGGATACAATATCTATCATAAGGGTATACAATCAATTATGAATGAATGTTACAACATCATGATTAAAACATTAAATTCATTCATAAAAACATAATTAGAACATTAATCAGAATTACAACTATAATCACAACCATTCTCTGATACCACATGTAAACATAATTTATAGGATCTTGATTAAAGCAATAATTACTGAAAGGTACTTACGTGGTGCAGCCATCAGATCTGATAATAAAGTTACTTGAGAAAGATAAAGAATAAACCCTTATTGCTTTGCCTTCTCCTACCTTCCTTATTCTCTAATTCACTTTCTTTCTGTGTGTTGCTGATATGAATGAATTAGGTTAAAGCACAAACATGTGTACTTATATAGAGAGGTGGCAGGAGGGCTTTATGGAATAAGTAGTCAGTTATGTTAATAGCCTGTAACTATTTACCATAATCTACTTAAACTAGGACTCCTAATAAAAACCCGAAACAATATATTTAACCATTATTTAATTAAGTCAACTAATATCAGTAATTAGGTCCACACAATAGAGAATTAAATATTAATATAATAATAATTCTTACATGCATGCCTTCTCATACCTCGTGGTAGTATTTCACTTTAAAAAGTGAGTTAGTGAGATTTGAACTTGTGTCCTCTTTGTCACAATGCATCTGATAACATGTCAATAAATCATTACAACTAAAACTTAAGCTAATAGTAAGAATTCAATGATCGGTTATTCCAAGAATAATAAGGTTTGTTACTTGAACTGTACTAATTTTTTAAGACAAATATTGTAAACCACCCACGAGAGCTTGTTGCACTGTACGAATAAGAGAACTGACATCTTTTTGTAAGGGCGGGGAATAGCTTAACATCGGACGTTTTATGAAGCTCAAGCTAATCATAAACATTTTTTCTTTGTTGAGAAAGAGAACAACAGGTCGGCCAGATAATTAGAGGAAGCTGGACGAACTTCAATACCAAGAAAATAGGACTAAAGAACGCGGTCTTTGAGGGAGAAGCTGAGGAAAAACTAGTAATAAATCGAGTGACACTAATGAGACATGGACCAGTAACGATTATATCGTGGACATAGACTAATATATTGGTCTTATTAGATTTTGTTAAACCCTAAGATTCAACGTTCATATCATGTTTTAGAAGTTAATTAGGTCATTTAAATTCTGATGGTAATGGATAATCAGAGACAAAAGTTTAAAAATAAATAGATTGAGATATAATTATTCCTTGAACCACCAAAGAAATAAAAAGACTTTTAGTGATTAATATTCTACGTTTGTGGCCAAAATCATAAACACTTATGTGAGTTACTGTTATCAAACTTTTTACTTACAATAAAACTTCAACATTTATTTCCTCTTTGAAAAAAAAAGAAGGAAATATTAAAAAGCTTAACAAGATTCTTTATTTGAGGCTAAACTCAACTCGTCAACTCTTGCATTGGATTTTTCCAGGCACAAAAAGTCCACATTTAAAATAAGATAAAATTCTTAGAATTACAAGCTTAATGACTTGTTTGAATAAGGAATTAACAATTTCTGTTGTTGAGAGGAATCGAACCCATCGTTACGTATGTAAATTATAAGATACTTTTCAATAATAATTATAATAATTTAAGTAGATTATAATAATAATTCAAAAAGTAAATTTCGTATTGAATTTTTTTTTGTATGAAATATACTATATACATGAAAGTGAAAATTAACTTTAGCTCCCAATATATTCCCGTAGCAAAAAAACTATAATTTTATATACTAAAATTACTACTTACTTTATTCTGTCTTTTATTAACTAATACGTACTTATCTACTAATTTTCTTTGGTCTCCTAGGCAGAGACTAATTAGATTTTTCCGTAATATTGTGTCGACGTATATGGAGACAACTCTAACTACTGACAAATTCCCGTATCTAAAAACTTAAAAAGATACTAAATTTGGTACCTGTTTTTTTAGTCTCTAAAATAGAGACGTAATTAACTATCATTTTAGTTTGGTTTCTGATTTAGATTCTAAATATATTTCTGTCTCAATATTAGTCGCTAAATTATATATTTAGCAACTGAATTTTGATCAGTTGCTAAATTGGTAGCTAAAGCATCATTCTCTTAGTGTTTAGAGCATAAAATTATCTATTGGACGTCAATTGTCATCTTGGTGTTTTAATTTTAATGGTCTTCTTACATGGTATTAGAGTCAGTGTAACCAAGTGGGTTCAAATCTCATCGTCATTATTCCTCCCTTCTAAATTGGAATATCAGCATTAATTAGGTAGGGGGAGACTGCCTACAGTTTATCTGCACTTCAAACTCAAAGGACATTCGTTTGAGTGTGCATGTTAGATTATAAAATCATTGATTGGATCTAAATCATCGTCACCTTAATAATTTAATTGAGATGGTTTTCTTACCCGAAATAACAATAATACCAATACAAATTTAGAGAAAGTTGTTTTTTTGTTAGGACTATTCTCTTCCTATTACAATATTCTCACATATGCCCTAGTGTCCAATTGGTACCTAATGCAACACATTGATTGAAACGGAAACAACAAAATTATTAACTCAAGTTGGATGGAGTATATATGTATGCAGTATGCATGCATGTAAATAGGCCAAGCTGATGACTTGATGAGATAGGTTATCATACTCTCATACTTCTCTTAGACCATCCCCAAGCAAGGTCATGAGGGAGGTCATGACCTTCTTGGGGCAACTTAATCACCTATTAAGAAGCAAATTAGCATGACTCAGGTCACCAATTGACCTCAAAGAGGTCACCAATTGACCTCAAAGAGGTCACCAACTGATCTCTTTTGAGGAAGATGACCCAGTTGATGACCCCTTACGTGTCATCCTCTGGTTTGCTGCACACGAATTAAAAGGACAAGTAATACAAATATGTCAGATTGTTGCTCTTCTATCTCTGCAAAAATAAAAAAAGTTCAAGAGCTACTTAATACCAAATCAAATGAAAAATATATTCTAAATCAGATTAGAAAAAAATATGAGCACATAAAAAAGGGATATATTTTTTAATTGCCCATAAAATGAACTCAATTTTGATATGTTTTGATCCATTTTTTAATTTCCCATAACAAACTAACTGTATAAACATCATTATTGTGCTAATGGAAACCAAGTTAAACTAATTACCTCTAATAACTAATTGAAGGAGACGATGATGGCGGTGACGACCTGGGTAAGAGACGGAAGAGGATGATGGTGAAGGTGAAAACGGTGAATTTGATGATGTGAATGATGGTGGAGAAAGGTTGAAGACGGTGATCTGGGTAGTAGATAATATAGGAGCTGATTGAGGAAGGGAAATTAGAAGGGTTTGGGGGTGTGAATTTGGGGAAAGGGAAAATATATACGGTAAATGGGCATATGATAGAGTAATGGTTTGTGATGTTGTAAAATGTGAATTGAACATTATCATTTGATTTCGGTAGGAGTAAACAGTTAGGTCTCTCTTGTGACGGTCACAAACTTGTGACGGACTAAATGTTACCATTTTATGATGAAAAGTAATCATCTATAAAATGTTACCAGCCATATAATGCTTACATTTTCCATAAAAATGGTCACATTTGCTCTGTCACAAGCTTGTGACGAAAAGTGCCCGTCACAAATGAGAATTTGTGAAGAGTAAAAGGTAATATATTACTCGTTTTAATCAAATATAGTTCTGATGGTCCGACTTTAACTAGTGATGATCCATACGAATAGCATTGTAGAAGATTGGTTCAATATCAGTTCGTAGAAATTTATAGCGAGATTTGTGATTGTGTCATTCATATTTAACAAAACTTTCGTAGTTAGGTATAGTACGGAATATATTTTATTATTGCGCTTTAGTGCATAACTTTTAGTTTCTTGTTTTTTTTTTAAAAAAAAATACTTTATCAGGTATTTTTTATTTTTCCGTGTTATTTTTTTGTTTTACACAATTGAGTACTTATTATTTTATTAAAAGATTTAAAATATAAAAAAATTAACTTACTTTTAGTTTGTTAGTAATTAAATAATTGAAAAAGTAAGAGAGAGGTTTGGATGTGGTAGAGTGTGGTAGAATGTGAGAAATGATTGAAAATGTTGGAAAGTGAATAATGATTGGGTTGATGACCTAAGTCATGACCTTCTGCTTGGGAGGGTGTACATGGGTCAAGATAAACAAAGTGAAATTAAGAGTAAAAATGGGTGGTAACCTAATTAACGTGACCTTTGCTTGGGGATGGTCTTATCTTCTCGGGTGAACCAACTCATTTATACTCCTAAGTCCTAATATATATCTAGTGCCGGATAAGACAATCGCTAGGTGCCGGAGGTACTTTTACGGTTTCAAGTCGATCTTAAGATACACTTTTATCAAAAAAAAAAAGTCTTAAAATACCATAATTTTGTAAACTTTGCATTATAAATTAGTTTGCGTTAATTAAATAAATTTTACCCAATTCAATATAAACACTACTTGAATATAACAATCTATTGATATAACTCAACATTTAAAATATTGTTCTAATAATTCAATTGTCATTTTAGAACTCTCCCTCTCTAATATTATACTTACGATGGTACTTAACTATGACTCTAATTGACATTTCATTTCAGTTAACTTATTTTTAATTACGTGAGTATCTAAACAACTTATTTACTGATTAAGCCAAATAAAATAAAAATTTACTCGATCAAAAGTGCATTGTGAAAACTAAGCTTATGAAACTTTTTAATATTTTTACCCATTTAATTACTACAATAGTAATTAAATTATGTTTGTTTATGTCATTTTATCAACCACATTTTCAATTATTACTTTGTCAAACCATTTAAATTACATATTCCTAATTTCACTTAGCTTAATAATTTTCAATTAACTTTTCAGATTTTAACTAACATTTTATTTCGTAGTTAATTGTTCTTTCACTAATTCTCATTGAAGCTAAGACGGACATATCCGTCTTTAATGAAATTGGGACGGTTTGCGTCTTACAAAGAGGCAAGTGGAAAACTAAGCTACTTGCCCTCCCATTTGCCTCTTTGTAAAACGTAATATGATCCGTCTTCATTAAAGACGAATATGTCCGTTTTCAATGAGACTTGAAAGTTTAGTTGATGTAAGTGCAGTGGTCAGAATACTCACATGTTATTCATCATGCATGTATTGAATGTAGGGGTGAGCAAAACCGGGTACCCGATACGGTTTTAATAACCGTATCGGGTACCCGGTTTTTAGAAGGCCAAAAATTAGAACCCGGATCCGACCCGGTTTAACCGGGTACCCGGTTTTCGTATACCCGTTTAACCGGGTACCCGAAAACCGTATACCCGGATCCGGTTTAATTGATAATGCTCAAACCTGGAAATCGAGTCCACAACATTAGTAACGACCAATAAATAAGATGCTTATATAATCCACTATGATCATTATTACAAAACAAAATTACTTGCAAAGTCAGTAGGTAAAATAGCAAAATAAAAATTTGCAAAATTTCACACAGAAATTTATCACTGATAAAGGGAGTTGCGTATATTACAAGTTTCACATAAAATGATTGGTGCTCAAAATTTCACCCATATAGTCAAAATAGAAAACAAAATTTTACATATAACTTTTTTTTGGTTATTTTTAATTAAACCGGGTCAAAACCGTATACCCGGTTTTGATTTTCCCCGACCCGGACCCGGTACGGTTTCTTTAAAAACCGTATCGTATACCCGGAAATTCGTATCGTGTACCCGAAAATCCGTGTAATTAAAACCGTATACCGTATCGTATCCGTATATTAAAACTGTATCGTATATTTTTGCTCAACCCTAATTGAATGTTGTATTTATGTACTCCCTCCGTCCCGGTCATTTGTTTATCATTTCCATTTTAGGGTGTCACATTCATTTGTTTACCTTTCTATATTAGGATAATCATCTATGAACAATTTGATCACCCAATGGACTATTGTCCACATGTCATCCACCAAGTACCACCACAAATGGTCCCCTACCATTTTCTTAATAATTGTGCCAAAAATAAAGGTAAACAAATGACCTTGACGGAGGGAGTATGTTTGTACTTTATGTTTATGATAATTGATAAATGAAGAAGAAGAAAAAAAGAGACAAAAGAAGAGGCCAACAACCCACGTGGCGAGTCACTGTCAATTGTCAAGGAAGATCAATAATTGGCGAATCGCAGGAAACACGAGTCAGCGTTTTGATAAACTGTTTAAAAGCGACAAGTAGTGTGGTCCCCATCAATTATTGACATGCACCACATAATTTTGTACGTTTATGTTCACACATCCTCTTTTTGGGAGGTCCATCGTCTTCCCCAAATTCACATTTGTGACGGGTATATCCGTCGCAAGTTTCTGACATGTCAAATACTATTTATATTGGTAAATAAAACAAAAACAGAGCAGTAGATCTTGCTTAAGACGGGTCGGATCTTACAACGGGTATTTTGTGAGAGGAAATGGGTAGAGCGGACAAGGTGGACTCCCCCCATGTGCTCTCCACTCACCCTTGATGGGTATTTTGTGAGAGAATATGGTATCCGTCTCAAGCTTAAGACGGATACCACCGTCTGAAATAAGAATTTGTGAAAATAGAGTATTTAGAGAGTAACATTCTATTTTATCTTATTTGATCTATCGGAAGCTTGTGACGAATATTTCCATCACAAATGAATACTCGCTGATACTCTTATGTATACTTAACAACCAACCTCATAACAATTTATGAACGACGTTTATTTTGCAATGCACTTCTACCATTTATTATGTTTGGTACCAAAATTTAATGCAGTTAATTAATTAATTGGTGAATGATGTATCCATGTAGTGAAATTGTGGACAACTGAGGAGTAGTTAGTCCATTTCACTATTGGCAATCATAAATAACTCAAGACAAGCAAAAAATTTAGCATATGATATGGGCATTTATGTCAAAAAATAGAATGGACTTAATATTTTTTTTTAAAATTCTACACTAGATAACTTAGGTATGAAATTACATATCGAACAGATTTTATAAATCATACTATACAAAAATACAGAGTTGTTAAGCAATTTTATAAAGTACCCAACATGTTTTTAATTTAAATGATTTACTTACCAATAATTTTCGGTAATTTTGTAAACAAAGAAGCTTAATATGGTAGGATCCGGTAACTGATTTAACGTAAATTTCCATATACTAGAAATGTTTTTAATTAGTAATATTACTACAAATATATATACTCGGTACTTAATTTGTCATTTACATAAAAAACCACGTAATATTGACTATGTTATGTCAATTACAATTTGGTTGACGGACCATCATACCCTTGAGTTACGTTCAAATATATATAATAGTAATGTAAATACCTGGGTCGAGAAATGACAATAATGAAATCATTTTCGTTACAATTATGTACTGCTTGATGTGTCTTCTTTTAAACAACTTATTAGAACTTTGATTCTTGACTCTTATGGAAAAAAAACAAGTTCAAAAGCTATCTATTGCCTTGGTAAGGGATGCTTGTGTTCAACACTAAATCAACAATAATATGAAGAACCGATCGAGTTACACAGTATCATAGTACGCCCTAGAACAATCCAGATATACTGGTAGACAATTTTGCCGGGTCATTTTCCGACCCCAAATTGGTCCCGTAATTGCTGCCCTATGAAGCAAGCAACAACTCTGGCCCCAGATTGCTTATATGATACGTTGCTTTATAAACATGTGTGTTTGTAAACAATTAAGCAAAGGAGTGTTTGTAAAAAACATTAACATGTTTGGACAAAGTTGGTGAGGCCATGTATGTTGTAGTAATAACAATGTCGATCATGTTTAATTGGACATTGCTACTTCAGTAAATCTTATTAAAGACGGATATAAGCCGTCTTCAATACGAATTTGTGTTGCTACTTTGCTAGCTCCTTAATTTTTGTTGACTACAGTATGTTTGATCAATTATGTGTACTCTTGGACCCTCAATTGTCCTTTCATAATTCATGCAAATAGTTCAAATATTATCGAACAAGATTCGCGGTTGACATAATAATTATTCATATACTGTAGTAATTAAACGAATAATACTCCGTATCAATAATTAATGGGTGTTAACATGGAGCCCGAGTTCTCTGCTCTATTTACGTGTCCAATCTTATGTCTTACTAGTTCTCTATTTGACACACGGGTAATAACCCTCTCACAGCTTTAAATCAACTAGTTTTATGACTAGTTTTCAAAGGGAAACTAAAATCTTGAAAATGCACATAGAAAACGCTAGCGAGCCACAATCTTGAACACTCTTATATTCCAGATTCACTTTGAGACACCGTCTCAAATACTTGTTAAAATCAAATGTAAAATATATGACATCTAAAAAGTATTTGGGATGGAATGTTCTTAAAGAATCCCTGTCCGACTTGGTGCCAAATAAAATCAAGGAGCGAGCCTTTGTGGATCACGAGGGAAAAGAGACGTCTTCCTAATGTTGTTGAGGTTGCAAAACAGCATAACAACACGCTCCAACCCCACTCCAAAGCCACCGTGACGCCAAGCACCATACCTGTAAAATATCACAAAGTGGTAACAGATTACACCTCCTCAAAGTTATGAATTCACAATAAAATACAGTCGGCCCAACACGGAATTTGAATGCGAGAAACGATTTTTGGAGCACTGACAGAACATAATATAGACCCAACAAGAACCAGGATATTTTCCAGATAACATTGAAATATTTACTGCAAGTCGAACAACCTATCAAACCAAGCCAACATCTACTGCAAAATGCCAAGTAATTCCAAATGCAAGATTCAAGATTCAGGTAGGAGCATCATAAAGACGGTCAAAGTCACAATGCACATCCTAGAAATGCTCTCGTTGCCTGGGGACCTTTACCTTAACTATTGAGAATCCTAATTTAAGAACACTACAACAACGAACCCTTAGTCCCAAACATGGTTTGGGGTTGGCTAACATGAATAATCATCCGAATCCGCTTAGATATGAATCCACTAATGCGGTCCAAGATTATCCTAAAGTAAGAACAACGAGTAAAATATACTCCATATCAGATTAGTATTATTATAGCTACTCCTTTGATAACCAGTAGCAATACTGGAGCATGAATGCCCAGTCGAATTAAATTAAAAGAATAAGCTGAAGTAATGCAAACCCAATTTTGAGGTCACAATGGAGTTACTGCTTGCAGACATAAATAAAACCAATTCAAGTACTTTCATTTGATTATAAATTTTACGGTAGTCAGCATTCCAACTTCTAATTAATATAGTGACAAGCAAGGGCTTCCAGAAGACCTATCCCCTATTATCCCAAAATTCATAGGCTATTTAGCTACATTTATGATACAGTTATATTAGAAGTTGAGTCACAAATGCCAAGCAATATTTGTTTCCTATAATTATATGCCTCTTAAGTCTTAACCCTATCATCTTCAATTCTGTGTCACTCTATAATTCTAGTTTAATTGTAAACTATGTCTCCATCATGCCTCCATTGTGTTCATACGCCCCAACATCATTCTCTTCAATTAAACTTGCACCAAAGCATCATCATCAATCCCTAATCAGCTCCATCGATGGACATCATTAGCAACACCAATTAACACGCCGCCGCCCATCAATATCATAGCCATCTCATGGGTTCGACCTTTATTGATTTGGGTTTTCGCCAACGTAACATGACATCTACCTATCATAAGTTATTATGATGGTTCAAGCCTTAAGGTTGACGTGTAAATAGGTGTTATATGAGATGTGGTTATGTGCAGAATTTTGGTTGGATAACCTGGTAACTCTTGTGACTAAAGCATACGGAGTAGTATTAATTAACTACTAAGTGATGTACATCAATAGATAGTTAAAGAGGGGAAAAAAAGGCTTCACTTGTATTGAGTAGAAAATCAACTTACTTGAAGGAGTCAAGATAACTACTAATTGAACCAACATCAATCCCACATTCTTCAGCACGCTTTCTTAAAAAATCAGGGTCATGAACACGTTGAGCTCCTGAAATTATTTCCTCGCCTGAAGGATAGACAGCAAACAAAATCAATGCAGAAACAAATTTAATTAACAGCTATACCAAGTACAAACGAGGAATAAACCTCCCATGGTTGACTACATTTTCAGCGTTGGGGATTTCTATGTAATAGCCAGTGCAAACAATAAAAATAGAAATCCACGGCTAAAAGTACATATAAGGGGGTGTTTGGTTCGCAAGGTGGTATGGGTTTGGAATCAGGAATCAGGAATCAAACCAAGGTGGTATGGGGTTGGAACTTGATTCCTAATACCTAGGTTTGGTTCATTTTGAGAGGTATCGGGAATCAAATAAATAAATTTAATTACGTACTTTAAAAAATTATGTAAAATAACTTTACAGCATAAAAATTAATGTAAAAAGCCCTAATTTTGTTCTTTTATGTTACTGCTACTTTTGAAAAAAAAAAAAAATCACCCAAATATTTTGATACCAAAATTTGAGAAACATCAAGCAAATACAAAATTAAACCCATGCAACATACTTTGAAAAATGTCAAGTAATTGATGGTAAGATTATTTTTTTTTTAATATGAACTTGATACCAAGGGGTGGTATGAATCTCATACCCACCTCCCCCCTTGGGTATGAGAAACCCATACCTCATGGGTTTGAGGTATGGGTATCATTTTAGAAAAAACATAAAACAAACACAAGGTATGGGTTTGGAGCATTCTAAACCCATACCTGATTAAGAATTGTTTGAACCAAACACTCCCTAATGAATCTCCAAGCCCAAACAAAATACTTCATCCAATCCATTCAATTCTATCCACAATTCCATGTTGTGCAAGTCCATTTGATAGTATACATCTCTTACTTTAGTAATTTGTTAGCAACTTTTGCAATAATACCCCACAATTTTCTTCCCAAATGAACAACAATATTCGCCATAGAATATATAACTTGCTAGAACTGGGGGAAAATTGAATTAAAATAAAGACCAAATGAAGAGATGAAGCCAAAATTAGAACAGAACTTAAACGGCAATATGTTTTACACTTACCTCGTATAAAGACATCAAAGGAATTGCTATATTTCTCATCATCGTAGCAAGGCATTGTGTAGAATGGCCTTATAGCTGATGGATACCGGTGGAGTATGTAAAACTCAGTATCATATCTGTAAAAAAAAGTTTCAATCAATCATCTCCTCTTTCACAGTCTATACTTTGTAGAGTCTAACTACTCCCTCCATTTTCAAGATATTTTTTACCCCGACTAATTTCTAGCAAGAAGTTTATTCTATCATTTTCACAGTTCAATAATCCTCCTTGTCCCTTACGCTGTACTAACTTTTTTTACAGCACTAACGTTCAGATTCCAACTAACAAGCTTATACAGCACAAGACAGATAAAAAAGGGAAACTAACTTTTCGAGGACCAATGCACCAAGCTTTTTCTCAGTTTCAGTGTTAAGGTCCCCAAAAGGATCAACTTCAGTACCAGCCTCCTGCATACATAAATACTTACATCTATGAAATTTAAAGGTACAGAAGAAACAGTGTAGAAACTAATTCACAATACACAGATGTCAAGAAAAATTAAGCACTAAAATCAACCAAAGAAAAAACAGAAGCACTCTATGCTTTGAAAGAGAAGCCTTTCAATATAACATTGCACACACACTTGTGTATCCATGTCCAGAAATATCAGAGAGGTGATTGAGAGGTAAAAAAAATCAACCGATAGCAGAATCCGAAAAGATTAAAGATTTTCTCAAGTATACAAGCAGAGCATATTAGAATCAAGCTTGTTTAAGATTTCCAAATAAATCAACAAAAGCACAGTAGCACCCTATAAAAGTATGGCCAGTAATCAAAAGATCTCAGCCTATTCATGTTGAAATCCAAACATAATTGCAATTATTCCCAATAAATGAAGTTACTTGAACCTTAGAGAAAATACAAAAACCGAAATCAGAAGTAAACAACCTTTTGTAAACACAACTCATATATACATATGTTCTACTGCTAGAACAGCAATTACTACTTATGAACCTCGAAATAAGTAACAATGACATTAAATAGTTTTAAATACGAGAAGCAATCTAAATAAATTGTTACCTTTAGCATTTGAACACCTTCCTCAAATGTGAGCCGCAATGTCTTCCTCAAATACTACACATGAGCAAACCCAAAACAATCAATAGCCAAGACATACGTCTACCATACCTTGAAAACTTAGAAGGACGTTTGAATACAACTCTTAAGTACGCAGCAAGAGCGTACAACTTAAAGAAGAATACTATGCTGCAAATTTGACTTTTGCGGAAGGAAGAGAAAAAGAGCGTGGGTTACAGAAACTCAACCTTCAAAGGTGTAAATGGATACTGCCTAGAAACAACTTCCAGCTCTTCGGAGAATTTCGTGGTCAAATGGTCAAAAATTTCTACAAAAAGTTCATCAACTACATCCATAACCTGAAAAAGAAGTCAGTAACCCACCTCAGATCATACATAATGCAAAATCTAATAACAACTTAAACTTCTGCTGAGGGACCAGAATTTCCAAACTCTACCTCTGAGTAATGCTCTCTAATCACCATTTCAGCATCAAGGCCCGTAAATTCACAAAGATGCCTATGAGTAAAGGAGTCCTCCGCTCTAAAAACAGGTCCGATCTCATACACTCTCATAAAATCACCACAAATTGACATTTGTTTATGAAGTTGAGGGGATTGTGCTAGACATGCAGGCTTGCCTTTGTAGTCAAGTCGGAAAACAGCTGCTCCACCTTCACTAGTTCCTCCCATCAATTTGGGTGTATGAATACCAACAAAACCCTTAGATCGCAAGAATTCAATAAATTTCTGCAAAACATGGATACTAATGTTACCAAGGCCATCAATACAACTGAGAAATGAACTGAAAGAATTGCTCATATATTTCATTACATAATTAACTTCACTCTGTAGACGGAATATGGCCTGGTTAGCAAGTGTCCTCACGTCCAGGACCCTGTAATTCAGACGTGTATCTTGATTAACTCTGACCAATTGTTTGCCCTCCTGCAATCATGCATAAATAAAATAACACGCTCACTTACTAATTATTTACTTAAAGACTTAAAGGTATAAGAAAACCGATAATTCAAGCACAGACCAAGTGTCATTGATGAACAAGGAAAACAGCCACTATCTCACAAGTTCACTAACAAAGGTGATTTAGTTTCGCATTTTTTGGTGTTTCTTATTTTTCCAAAGAAAACGTTTCTAACTTGCGATTATGGCGCTTACTCATCCCCATGTTAAATATATCCAAAAACCCTAGTATTATTGCTATTTTTTGTAATCTAAGGCCACCTTAACTTAGCAGTCCTATCAGTACATCAATAGGAACGCGCTAAAACTTATAATTCCATGACACCTTTCATCCTAATTATGAAAATTGAACTGAACTGAATCGAGAATTCAAAAATTCCATCTCATACATAATAAAAGTGATAAAACCTAGCCGTCGAGAATTCATATTATAACATTAAAGTAACAAAAACAGATAAAACAATGTTTCACCTTCAAAGCTTCATCAATCTCCGCATCACTCCGAGCAGCATCTTCAACATTTATAGGCAGAACCGGGACGGCTTTGCTGACACAATACAGTTTACTCACCTGAATTTCAACCTGCAGAAATCACATCCCAAATATCTTTATCCTAACACGAGACGGTTTCGGGATAATAATCTAATCCAAAACGAAACTAAATATGAAATACTACTACAACATAAAATTACTCCGGCAAATTAAAATACCGAAAGGTAATCAAATGAATGAGACGGAGGGAGAATAGAATTACTTGTTGAGTAGTCCCCTTGATGGACTCATTCGGAACCGAAACAATCCCAAAGACATCAACAATAGACTCACGAGTCAATGAATTCGAAAACCTAACCATCTGTTCACTGACTTCCCCAGGCTTAACAGTAAGAACACACTGAACACTTCTGCCAGTATCACGTACCACTAGAAAAGACATCTTCTTCGATACAGCACGAACCGCGTGAACACGGCCGCCGATCAAAACCTCCGCGCCTTTGAGCTCCGGCGACAGCGCCTTCACATCGGTCCACTTAAGACCGGAGACACCATGCGATTGGAGCTCAAGATCGCCGTATCTGTCCGCGACCGGATCGTCAATTGAGACTTCAGCTACCGCGGCGGCTGCTAAGGCTGCGGCTGCGGCAGCTTCTTGTTTCTTCCGGAGCTTATCTTGTTTCGCCGCTTCCTTTTTCGCGGCTTTTTTGCTGAGTTCGGAAGCCTCCGGTGGAGGAAAGGTGTCGGAGGAAGACATCGTTGATGATGGGGTTCTAGGGTTTAATTATTTATTTATTACCGATACCGATTATAATACCGAGTACTTTGGTTATACTGGGTTTATATAGTGGCTGGCTGGCTGCTAGCAGGAGGTAAACATAAACTGATGAGGATATGAATTAGAGCTGATCAAATGCATCAAGCCCATCGACCCGGCCCGGGCCAGCCCGTTTTTCTGAAGGGCTTGGACCAACTATTTTGGCCCATAAATGTCCATGGGCCGGTTCGAAAAAGCCCAAAGTATTTTTGGGCCGGGTATGGGCCAATGGTTTGGCCCGAATTTTGGCCTGGCCCATATTAATTAATAAATGAATATTTGTTCTTATAAAGTTTGTTTAGTTAGTGTAAAATTATAAATAACTCTTTACAGACTCATGTATATATTTATTGAGATTTAAACGTGCTGTTTACATAGCAAATATCATATCTACTAGACATGATTAAGCATTATAATGTGTCGATAATTGTCTTTATTTTTTTAGAGACGAATTCATATGCGGTACATCATATTTTTTACGTTTTTATAAACTAAGTATGTTTTTAAAGTACCAATTGAAGGTATTATGCTTATTATCGTGTTCGGTAAGTCGTAAAAATTAAGGCCCAAAAAGCCCATTTAGGCCCAAAAGCCCAGTTTAACTCATTAGGGCTGGGCTTCGGCTCGCTAAATAGGCCCATGCATTTGGCCCGAGCTGGCCCAACCCGCACATATGAGCTGTTTTTATTCTCTCGGTCTGGCCCAAGCCCCCATGGGCCCGGTCCATGATCACCTCTAATATGAATATATGATCACCTTTTATGTCCGATTTAACTGGTGAGTGACCTGGTGAGATAATGAGGTCTGGATTTTACTATTTCGCATACACTTTTTCATTACTTTTCCATCTCATACCCTTTTTTCTCGACCTAGACTAATTAAAGTCTATGCATTAACTTTTTATCTAAAATCGAATCAAATCAAATTATTCTAAAAACTTAAATAACGGATAATAATTATCAAATTAGTGAAATAATTTGGTTATTTATCAATTCTTAATTGTTAAAACTTAAAAGTAGGGTTATTTTACTTGTTAATTAGTAAAAGTAATTGTTTACTTGTTTATTAGTTGTTATCAATTAAGGCGTGGTGGATGGTGCATATAGGTGGTAGGCGGTGGTCACATGGGTGGTGCGCGACCAGAGTGATGGCTAAGGGTGGTTGCTGAATTTGGATTGGTGACGGTGCTCGGAGCAGGGTAGGCCGTAGCCGGTGGTGGGGTGGGGTTGACAAATCTGAGGACGAGAGGTTAGGTATGGTTCGTCAGATGGATAGGGGTCGATGGTGGTCCGAGCAGAGGGAGGGGGAGTGCGGGGCTGGCGAGTGGGGTAGAGAGGGTTAGTGCGGGGCAGGTGGGGAGCCCGGTGATGGTCAACAGAGTAGGCGGTAGGTTGGTGTTGGTGACTTGATGGTGAAGATGATGAGGGAAGGGAGAAAAAAATTAATTGGGTAAGTGAATAGGAAAATGACAAGCTTAATATCGTAAAAGGCGTATGTGAAAGAGTAAAATTCGTATGTGAAAAAATACGTCCCTAATTTATTTATTTTTATTAAAAGAAAACAAACGAGGCGATAACATTCTTGCGGATGAAAACAGTCAAAAAATGAAAAGATTTCAATTACCAAGAAATAAAAAAAATTAGTCCAAACTGAAAAAGGGAAATAGCCGTGACTAACAAAAACAGAGTACAAGCCTTTAAAAGCCTCTAATCTAAAAAAGACAAAAAGGCACTAGCAAAAAAGGCATCAAGAAATTCCCCAAACAAGACGCATGAAAATGAGAAATTCACGACGACCTAAACAGAGAAAAATAAATAACAACTTACACAGAGAAAAATTCAAATATGTCAAAAGGTTCATAGTCTATAGGTTTTGTTAAACGAAATTTATGGGGTTTAACTCAAAAAACTAGTTTTGTGCCTCATAAAATTTACGCGATTTTTTATGTTTATTATTTAGTACCATAAGAACATACCCCGTTCCTCTTAGTTAGCTAGTTTCTAGTTATTTAGTACCATAAAATAAAATAAAAAGTGTGATATTCCTTTATAAAATCATGGTCATTGTTTGTAATTTCTTTTGTCATAGTATCAAGATTAAATGTCAATATTTTTACCTAAAATTTTGTGTAAGGTCGCCTAACAAAACAAGCTAAGGAAGTGTTGGAGTAAATTACGGTATTGGAGTACAATATCGGTATTCATGCCCCTTGGTGAATCAATGTAACCCCTTGAATGCCAGTTAATGGATGGTACCTTTGAGGTATTACCTCCAAGGGTATGAAAGTCTTTTTATTCATTAAAAAATCAACTAAAACAAAATTCCATTAAATTGGCAAATAAGATAACTAATTACCACATTATTAGGAAACAACACTTAACATCCCAAAATCAATTCATCGTTTCCTCTCATTTTACCCAAAAAAAAACATAAAAATCAACTATTATTATTATTATAATGATCGATGGCAGAAATTTCAACAGATATCATGCAATTAGAGGTGATGAACGACTTGGATATGACGGACTCTACACCAATTGATGAGCAAATTGAAGAATATAGCAATGATCGTAATTCTCTTGTATTAGGTATCTATCGTTTTCAAAATTCTTATAAACCCTAGTATTAATTGACAAGTACTTAACACTATGATCAATAGAGTTTGTTTGGTAAAATTATTATAAATATTTATTGTACGTTGTTGTTGTAGTATTAGTGACGCTAATATTTTAGTTGTCGGTAGTCTTTTTTTTTAAACCTCGATAAATAATACAGCAACTTTAGTAATTTGCTATGCTATAAAGGTGTCGTATTTTTTTATTCAGTGAAGTATACACAAAAAATCTCACATAATGCTCGGAAACTTTAGTTCAATGCTCGGAAAAATAAGTCCGTTCAATGCTCGGAAAAATAAGCAAAATCTCAGAAAAATAAGACGACTCAAAAACTTTGGTTCAATGCTCGGAAAGTCTCACAAAATGAGCAAAATCTCATGTAAGTCCGTTCTATTGTTGTAAATTGGATTAGTCGTCTTTGAATATATTAGGTGGAATTCTCAGAAATTTTGTTTTAAAACTCAACAAATTAAACAGCTCAAAAAGAGTATCATGATACTAAAAAAGTTTCATAAAATCTGTATAATCTCACATAAGTCTGTTTTATTGTTGTTAATTGGATTGGTCTACTTGGAAAATGATAGTTGAATAATCTGTATAATCTCACATAATGCTCGGAAACTTTAGTTCAATGCTCGGAAAAATAACTTCGTTCAATGCTCGGAAAAATAAGCAAAATCTCAGAAAAATAAGACGACTCAGAAACTTTGGTTCAATGCTCGGAAAGTCTCACAAAATGAGCAAAATCTCATGTAAGTCCGTTCTATTGTTGTAAATTGGATTAGTCGTCTTTGAATATATTTGGTTTTAAAACTCAAAAAACTAAACAGCTCAAAAAGAGTATCACGATTCACGATACTCAAAAAGTTTCATAAAATCTGTATAATCTCACATAAGTCTGTTTTATTGTTGTTAATTGGATTTGTCTACTTGGAAAATGATAGTTGATTAGCCATGTAGTAGTAGGGACTTCTGGAGATAAGCATGTGCTCATAAACTTTCTTACCTTGCTCAATTTATTTCTATTACAGCTCAGAAAGTTTGATTAGCATTTGATAATTATCCGGCTAAATTGCTAATGTTAATGTTTTTTCAGATTCTAATGGAAAACATGTATGGGTCGAGGCTAAAGTGTCTGAACTGATCGGACTTACATTTGAAACCGAGGCTGAAGCTTATAAGGCATATAATAGATATTCATATATGAAGTGTTTTGGGACCAGGTTTTCCAATGAGAGGAAAAATTCTAAAGGCGGTGTTGTTTCAAGGGAATTTTATTGTTGCAAAGAGGGTAATAAAGCAGAAAAGGGGACTTTGGGAAAACATTATTCAAAGTTGGTTTTAGATCTTTGGTTAAAGAGGCGGGAGGGCATGGCTGGACATGGAGACAATAATGTCCCTTCGCACACAGGACTTTGTGAAATATTGATGACTTAAGACTTAAGAGGATTATCATCTATAATTTTTGTTTATTTTGTATTGTTTGTTTTTTATTCCATGTGAACCACTTTATTCTAGCGTTTTTTTGCTAATAAATTCGGTCTCTTTATAATTGTAAATAGATGACAATACTTTTGCTCATAAATTTTATACATACGCTCAATTTGTTTACCAACATGCTCATAAAACGTTAGTCTTTGTTTATGTACATATATCATTCATTATAGTTAATTCTATATCAACCCCGTCACGGATACACTTGATTTACGTTAATTCTATTTCATCACTTTTTTTTACTTGTTGCCAGTTTGATCTTTGTGTCATCGTGTGGTTTAATGTTTTTCATATAACATGTGTATGAAATGATAGTCTCACATGTCTGAAATGATAGAGTCGTGCGACAATTGCTCGTAAAATGAACAAAATTGCTCAAAACCATTGGTCTATTATTGAAAGGAAGGCTTTTTTACGAAAGGAGTACAAAAGAAACCGTGTCACTGGTCAATGTTGATAAAAAAAACGTAAACTAATAACCATCCTAAAATTGTTCACAAAAGTTTGCGTCATAAATATTTACACCATCGTCAAGTTTACATGATAAGCTTATGTCTTCAAGGCCTTCAATTTTGTTCTAGTTGCATGAGACACCGCTTCCGCTTTCAAATCATTGTTCTCGAAGTTAACAATATCATACGCATACTTGATTCTCAAATTATGCAGAGGCTTGAACTGTGACAAGAAAACAGATACTGTAAAAAAACTTAATACTCAAAAATTTCATGTAATGCTTAAAAAATATGGCAGATTGCTCAAAAAATATGGCAGATTGCTCAAATTTGCGATTTAGAGAATTAAGCACCAAAATTCCAGCAAATACTCGAATTTTTTTTTGCAGCCCAAGAATAAGACGGCTCATAAAGTTTAACATCATGCTCAGAAAGTATTATATAATTTATGTCTCATAGGATTGAGCCAAAAAATTCCGTACAATACTTGAAATTTATATTTGAAGCTCGGGAAAATTCCTACATATGTAAGTGCCGTAAAGTTTAATAATTCATGCATGCACCTTCTATACCTTGTATAAAATACACCCAATAGCAACATACGACGAGGAGGAGGCTGACAAACGTACTTGTCATATAAAATAAGACCACAAATATCTATATCTAGAATAATAAATTGGGCAAACAGGGAAGAAGTAATGCTAACAAAAACGAGTGATAGAGTTTGCTAACAAAAAAAAACTTCAATTATCAGCACAACAATTGAAAAAACGATCAATCGATTGACGATTATAGAAATGCTTTATTTGACGACAATCAGCAGAACAACTTCAATAAAAATGATCAATCAATTAGCGATTAAAGTAATAGTTGAAAAACGATAAAGAAATTGACAATCAATCAATTGATGATTACAATTAATAAAGTGGATGAGAAATTCCAAAGGACGAGATGATTGTACCTGATGTTTTGCTTCTCCATAGTCTTCAAATATGGAACTTTGAACCTGATCAAATAGAAGGATTTCTATTGAAGATGGGACAAAAGGGTTTTGTTAAATTTGAATGAATTCTATTGAATATGAGGAAATAGGGTTTTGGGATGGGTGTTATGATACTGGAATGGTTTAGGTAGATGAGGAAATAGGGTTTTGTTAATTTTTATTTTTGTTTTTATTTTTTTAATATACGGGCCAGGATCGGGCGGATCCTTGCTTGTAAGGTAGTACCTCGGAGGTACGTTCCTTTTTCTCCTATTATTATAACTACCTTTTTTTTTTTTTTTTTTAATATTTACACTTACCGTAATATACTCCAACAGAGTTACAAAACAGAAAAGAGCTTTTATTAAAAGAACATAACATAATTACAATTAAGCAGCACCTTAATAAAAAAGCCGCCATGGGAATTGAAGAAATAAGTCAATAACTGTAAATAATGAAGAAGTTAGCGATGATAACATACATGGAGCACGACGAACCCAAAATGGAATGACTAAAAGTGCAGAACATACATTTTTACTTGAAATGACCAAATCCGGATGACCCGTTTGGTGAGTCTAATGATAGTGACTCGGGCTTGGCTCTGTCCTTTCCTTTGTCGTCGTTCTGTTGAGTAGCGCTTGTGTGCCAGAGGAACGGCCCCAAGCTCTCTCTTTCCAAATCTGCTCGACCTCCTCGAATGTCAACGCCTTTGTCTCGGGAAGACAAAGGTATACAAAAACGATGGCAAGAAGCGCAATGCCAGCAAGTATCATGAAAGTGGGACCGGTACCAGCAGCCGCAGCAATAGAAAGGAATGACTCAGAGACGATGACGTTTGAGACCCAATTCACTGTGGCCGCCATTCCCCCACATATGCCACGATAAGCCTGAGGATATATTTCTGAGTTCACGGTCCAAGGCACAATGCCCATCCCGGGGGAGAAGAAAGTGATGTAGAGGGCTAGGCCCACGACAGCGAGTACACCGGTGGACTGAAGAAAGAAGGACACAGCTAGGATAACGAGTGAGGCAAACACGCCTGATAAACTAACTAGGGTTAATGGACGACGACCCATGTGGTCGATGAGGTAAATGCCGAGGATTGTTCCGGCAGCATTTAGGCCAGCGACAATGAGCGAGAGAAGAAGGGCTAGCTGCTTGGACTGGAAACCGGCCATTTGAACTATAGTTGGACTGTAGTACATTACCGTGTTGATGCCAGTAAACTGTTGAAATGCCTGTGTATAACAACATACAGAAATCGTTCATCAAACTGACTGCAAGCCTGTTAGCTAAAAGGATATTTACTTTATTCGGACTCATATAAGCTGCATTTTTACTCAGATATCGATCTCATACTAAGGTATGTCATATGACACACTTAAACATTTTTTCCAGGTGTAAAACCATAAATTGAGCCACAAGAACGTTTAATGCTGATGGAATTTCGAATACAAATTGAAGCCTTGCTGACATGAGTTTAGGATAGAATCCCTAGCCAACTACGGATAATTATAGAGAGTAGACTTCCATCGTTGATGGACAAATCGGACTATATTGAACGCTCAATCCCACCAAACAAAATTTTCATAAAGGAGGTGGATAGAGACCAATGGATAGAGAGGCAGAGGAAAACAAGGACACTAAAGGGTCACAGCTCCGAGAAGAAATCAAAGAATTGCTAAATTTTCACCAAAATTTATCATTGTCAGATTTGTCACTTCCCTCGCCAAATATTCCCCGTCTGTGCCAAATGGACCCCAGAGCCCCGCATTCATTCTCAACCCCTACAACAAGTAAGCGAAACAATTGTCTGGGACAAACCGAAATCAAACACGCTAGTATTTGAAAAATTGCCTATTCTAGCTACGCCATTGGGGTAAGGGAAACAAGTAAATAAAATTCAATCAGTCAAGGTCAGGGTATTCAACTCCCCAGTGAGAAAGATAGAAGAATAGACACAGTTAACCATACCTGGAGACCGCCTCCTACAAGAAATGCAAGTCTTATTTCCTTATTCCTGAAAACGTCCAAGACCCTAGCTTTCTTTTTATGTCGGTCTTCCTCGGCAGCAGCAGCAAGTAGATCCACTTCATCCTCTAATCTAAATGGATCATAAATCTTTGAAAGCACGGCAACTGCTTTGGCTTTTTCACCCTGCAGGACACTATGATCTCATTACACTCCCAGAACATTGAAGTAGGCTGGGGAATACACTTGTACGTGAAGACGTACAACCTTTACGTAAAGCCAGCGTGGTGACTCTGGTAAAAAGAGCATACTGAAGAATTGTATAATTGCTGGTAAACTTGATACTCCAAGCATCCATCGCCATGTTCCCGGAACCTAATCACAAAATTGCATGCAAGAAGTATGATGATAGATGAACCATCTCAACTAAAACCTTAAAGAGTTAAGGTGATGGTTGAAGCCCATATATTATAGTTATATTCTATTATGCCCCCTCACTCGAATGCCCATTGGGCTTGAAGAGTGGATGGTTAGTGCACAGGCCCCCCATACCATGTGCGGGTTTTTCCACTAGGTGATTTTCGAGATATTGGAGGTTGCCAGGGTTTGAACACGTGACCTTCGGTCAGTCTGGCTCTGATACCATGATAGATGAACCATCTCAACTAAAACCTTAAGGTGATGGTTGAAACCCATATATTATAGTTATATTCTATTATATGAGTCATACAAGACTTCAAAACAAGGAACAAAAGCAAAGGCCATGAAACATATCGAAAGCTCATGTCAATCTATGTTATTTTAACAAAGTTCTCGAGAGGTTTCAAATTTCAAAACTAGTAGCCAAAGCAGTTACAAGTTCCACAGAACAGATGCATCTGATGTTAACCACACATCAAACGCAGCCCGTCACATTTATAAGTCCGGAAATAAAAGAGAGAGATTCCTACAGCTATTTTCGCATCAAAAAAATTCAAAATTGGTTATTTCCAACTGGAATCACGTTCCTTTATACTCGGGCTTTGAAGCATGGTAGAATTACGCACAAGTAGGTCAGCAAACTGTACGTGTTTCTTGTACGATGAATCAGTAGTGGATGCAAGCAACTATCACGAGAATACTCATAACAAAAAATTCTTCATAAAAAACAATGGGCTTTCTACATCTGAGCCTTTACCCTACTATAGGCAGGATGCAGAAATGTCTCTTTTAGATAATGAAATTACAGACTGTAACAACGTTATTTACTGTTATATGATTCCCCGTAAGCTGTAAAGAATGCAGATACTTCCGCGGCTTAGTCTAGATTACGAGTTACTTTAAAGATTAGTAAACATATGCGAATGCAAAAAATGTGTATTTGAGAAAAAGGAAACCGAACAAAGAATGCTATGTTAAAGCTCAGCCAAAATTACAGATTTTAAGAATTAAAATGCTTGAACATATTTGGTAGACAATTATGAAATTCCAGCCGAGTCAAGCGACCCTTTACATCAATATAACAAAGTAACTGCAACCTTGCCGACACTCCATTTTCTTACCCATTGTGAACTTGTGACAACTGACAATTACTTCATTTCTAGGCATTATTTAAAATTTAAAGAAAAAGGTATACAATACGTTATCACATAGCATAATAAAAATTGTAAAAACATAGTAACATGTGGATGGAAATTTTAGATACTGAAAAATGTGGGATCGGAAGTTTACTCATGGAAACACGTATTAAAATTTGCGTAGTTTTTGAAATGAGGCAGTACAACCTTCAACTAGCGCAAATTAAATTATCATATGAGGGGGCTCCTGTAAACAGATAATTTTGGAAACTTATAATAGAAATAGAGGAAGAATGATCTCACCTCTGTAAAAGCAAGATTAATGAGGTAGGAAAGAAATTGCCCTCCGGTAATCATGAGGACGTTAGTGCTAACTAGTCCACCTCTCACTTCAGAAGGAGCTGCCTCTGCAATGTAAACAGGGGCAGTAATCGATGCCACTCCAACACCCAAACCAATTAACAATCGTCCGAGTATAAGAACGTAAGGATCAGGAGCAGCAGCCATAACAAATGAGCCAACTGCGAATATGACATCAGCCAGGAGTGTAGCTTTCTTCCGTCCAAATCTATCGTTAATCCATCCGCCTGTAGCAGCCCCTATTATGGCACCTACTTGGGCCATGCTCACAATTGTTTCCTGTCAGTGACAGAATTTTCAGCTTTTAAGCAGAATGGCTTCAAAACAAAAAAAATACCATTGAATACATACATAATCTGCAGTTTTACTTCAAATTTTTGATGTTCGGAAATTATGAGAGGCATACTTTCATTATCTTAATTAAGTATGTTCGTTGTCATCATAAAATATCATATTTATAACACAGTACTAGATGTCACCACAATCTCAATCATCTAATACTATAGGACCGTCTCCTAGGATAGAAGCTCAAAAAAATTACACCTTTTTAAGAAATAGCACTACTAGGGGCTGAGAGATAGCCTTCTCCAACGAGTGTGCCAATTCGAATGACATCAACGTTATAATAGTATCGAAATACCTGCAAAAAGTTGCTGTTTCTGACTTCTTCAAAGTCATCCTTGATGTATAAGAGTGCTCCTGAGATTACACCTGCAATTGAAACTCTTCTTAAACCAAGCAACTTAAGATTACCGCACAACAGCAGTACAGATTAGAGAAGTGTCCATTAAAAGTTCATATTCATGGCCATACACAATCGAAAACCTTAGGAAATGTGAGTCAATCCTCAAATAGCAAATCTTTCATACAAGGAACATGATTCGTCAATCCTATCATTTCATCAAAAAAACGTAAGACTAATAATGTTACAAAGAGCAATGTACCCACATAATGAAACCATTATGAAGATCAAAATTTGATGCAACAGTCTCACTGTTGGCATTTGAATTTGCAAAGCAAAAATGTGAGCTGATAACTGCTGAGCTAACGCACTTCTACCGCTATGAACGGTGTCATACTTGCATTGAAAGGCTGTTTCTATACACAACTAGACCTACTTGAGAGTTGAAACCACCTCAATGTATGAAAGGACTCAAAAATTATCAAGTCAATTTTAGAATCACCTATCTAAACTTCATACTATATACTATAATATTATGGTGTTAGAAACTTAAAAATTCAACAAAAAGGTTACTAACTTATAAAATCAGTTCTAGTTGACACTAAACTTGCTCCTGACAAAGACCAGTTTCTTGTATCAATAAGCCTCCCTTAAGACGGGCCATTTCCGTCTTTAAGGTTTAAGACGGGGGGAAATGTGACCCATTTACAATAAAATGTGACTACTTTTTGATAAAAATGTTACTCAAACAACAATTTTTAGCTGTAACACTAGCTACAACACTTTATCGCTAAATGGTCACATTTTATTACAAAAATAGTCACATTTCGTCCGTCTTAAACCTTAAAACGAAATGGCCCGTCTGAATGAGAACTTGTGTTCTTGTATTTGCTATCAAATTATTATTTACTACGAAACTCAAATTCATGAGAATCATATCAATGCTAGAATAGAGCCAATCTCAAATTTCAAGGCCTGGTGACATCTAGGATTCAATATGAGGCATACAATAAAATCTTAGCTAATCTCAAATCTGAAAGAAGACAATTGATCCTATAGTAAGTTTTGATACCTCTATCATAGCCAAAGACTAGACTACCAATCCAATACGAAGCAAACAACAAAATTCTACGTAATTACTCTCTCCATCCCGATCATTTGTTTCCCTTCGACTAAAATACCCCTCACCACGAATAAAAAATAAAAAGGTAAACAAATGATTGGGGACGGGGACAACTGATGCTATACTACCTGTATCATAGCCAAAGAGCAGACCACCAATCCCAGCAACAACAGTCAACCCGAGCACATACCCATTACTGAAATAAGTGATTCTTCTCTCAGGAAATGAATCTAAGTAGCCTGAACTCCCAGGTATTGAATCCAAAGTCATCTTCACTAATTATTATACACCAGAAATTTTTTTACCAAAACCTACACTAAACCCACTTCAGATACTGAGCGAAAATTCCAACCCAATATGAAAATTTCACTAAATAACCTGATAATTACAGAAAGATTCAAACTTTTATTGAATAATAGATCACACAAATGAATCAAAAATTTCAGCAAAGATGAAATTCATTAAACTAATGATAATTAGAAGAAAAGTTTACAACTTTCTGGTAAAAGAAATACAATAATTTACTGTCATTAAACAGAAAATGAAGAAAATTTCAGGAACCCCAGAAAAAAAAATGGTAACAGTAGAGATAAATAAAACAGAAATCTGAATGATATGGGATTTATTTATCCACCAAAATCAGCCCAAATTGCTACAAATTTTGATTGTTCTTCAGAATTTGTAAGAACCCAATTAACAAAAATGAGTAATGAAAGATATGCCTAGAAATTATAAATTGTATGAATAAATGTAGCATAAAAAATTGGATAGATGTAAGAAGATGAGGATTGAACAAAACAAACAGTGTTATTAGTGCTGTACTAATCATCGCTGACATGTCTTTTTTGTTCCTATCAAACAGTGCAACACTAACTCTGCTGACTTTTAATGTGAATCTTAAACAATACCATTTCAATCCCAACCATTTTTATACTTGTGAATCTTCAGATCAAAATAATCCGTCTGAAGCAAGATCAACTACTTTTTTATACTTGTATAAGGTCATTTTTAAACAAATATTGCCGACATTACACAATGCCTCCCGTTAAGGAGGTCAGATATAGGCAGTTTTACGGTTTTACCTTTGTTATCAATGAACAAAAGTTTTTAATTAAATAATCCAAGATCAAAATTGCATCGTGAACTGCATCAAAGGACTATACTTCCCCCAAAGATTGGTTTGTATAAAATTATCTAAAGATTGATTAAGATTTTCTTTAAATGTTATGTTAGGTACCTTCCTAGCATAAGTATTGTTACCTCCGTCTTTCTTTTTACGTAGTAAAACCGTTTTACACAACACATTACAAAATGTTCCGATTTTCAAAATATGGGATTGGGAGTCTATGCCACTAGTTTATTAAAAACTCTCACAAGTCACAACAATCCAAGGTACAAAAAAAGAGATTGGAAAGTCTGTCACTGAATTGATACAACACTAACTCACAAAGTACACATAAATATCAAATACAGGATACAAGTATACAACAGTTTTTCAACAAGAAAACAAAGAGACAATAATCTACATAGCCTCTTACTGGCAGTCTGGCACTAAATTCCTTTTGCAAAGAAATGCCTCTCAATGCGCATCGCCTTTTCACCCAGCGACACGAAACAAATCCAGTATAGATATGTACGATGAATAACGTTTTTGAATCAGCATACAGCATGTTTCCCAATTGTTCAATTGGTGTAGTTCGATAACCTCTTAACCGGAAAAAAAAACGAAGAAACAAGAAAGCAAAAAATGTTTCCCAAGAGAAAGCATATGACGATAACTTAGCCATTGATCTCAAACTGGGTTCCTGGTTCCAAAAGGTTTTGAGAGTTCTCTCTACTGCCGTAAGCCCTATCCTTGAACATTTGATCAACCTCCTCGAAAGTCAAGGCGTTAGTTTCAGGTACCAAGACACACACAAATACGAATGCGGCCACCACAATTCCCGCGATTATCAGGAAAGCCCCACCCGTTCCAATGCCATCAGCAATAGACAGAAATGATTCCGAAACTATAAAGTTTGTGATCCAACAGACTGTGGCTCCCATGCCCCCGCATATACCTCGGTAAGCTTGAGGATAAATCTCGGAGTTTATGGCCCAAGGTACAGGACCCATTCCAGGAGCGAAGAAGGCAATGTAAAGGGTCAGGCCTATGACAGCAAGCCATGAGTAAAAAGAGCTTGAGTCACTAGAGGAGCCCAGGATGAATGACACCGAAAGCAATATAAGGGAAACGAATACACCTGCCAAGCTAGTGAGAGCTAAGGTACGTCTTCCCACACGGTCGATCAAGTATATGCCTAAGATTGTTCCGACTGTGTTCATGGCCGCAATAGCAAGTGAGATTAGGAGGGCAAGTTGATTAGAACTAAATCCAGCCATCTGTACGATAGTTGGGCTGTAGTACATGACAGTGTTGATTCCTGCCAGTTGCTGGAACGCCTGCATAAATGATTAACCATTAATAAGGAACTTCTGACATTTGTAGTTCTTGAGATACTAGACACTTCTGTTTAAGTACGATAAAAACTAATTACACTACAAGTCTACAACAATATTTAGTAGGTTAATTAGGTCGAACGGGAATGGAGGGGTCAATTTTTCCAACATACGGAAAAATAATGAAAGGAAAACCCCATTGCTCCCTCCATTTTCCTCCTCTCCTCTTTCCTTCTAATGTATCCACAGAACCCTAAAGGCCTAAATGAAGATTCGTAAACCGCCCTTGTTAGCGTAGTCAGGGGCCAGGGCTAGTGTATACAAATGCCATCGATAATCTATGCCTTTCTAAGTTCTCACAATAACAGCAGATGGCTGCCTACTTATGGTGAGTTGACAACTACATAAACAATCAATGCAGAAAGTTTACAACATTTGAGAATGAACTTACCAGAAGACCACCCCCAGCAAGAAAAGCAAGCCGCACTTCTTTAATTTTGAACACATCCATAATTTTAACAGCTTTCTGCTTACGTTCCTCTTCAGCAGCAGCAGCAAGCAAATCAAGCTCATCTTCCAACCTAAATGGGTCATATATCCTCGAGAGAACGTCGGCAGCTTGTGATTTGTCTTTCTGCATGGTATCAAGTCAAATGTTTTACTAGGATACAAGATAGAAGACTACAAAATACAAGTAAACGTAAAGAACTCAACCTTCATGTAAAGCCATCGGGGCGACTCTGGCAAAAGAAGCATCAAAATAAATTGCAACATGGCAGGCACAGCAGAGACACCAAGCATCCAGCGCCAAGTTCCAGGCACCTGCTTGTATTCACAGGCCAATAAATGTTTAGAAAATTAACCAAAAATGAAAAATATATTCGAGTATTATAGTTTCTTGAGTAAAATAAATTAAACCATGGGATATGAAACATAAAAAAAAAAAAAAAAAAAACAAAAAAAAAAAACACAATTCCCCAATGGCACCCGCTTGTGGCGTGGTAGGGGGGAGTTCGCATATACACAACGTGACTCTCACGTTAAAAACACAGTGAGGTTGTTTCCAGATGACTCATAATGAAAATTGTGTATCAACACTCTGCTAATCCACGATACATGAATCATAGAGAGTTTAGTGAGCCGAAGACGAAGCATATCAACAAATCAAATAACTAAATCAATGAGGCAAGGTATCTGGCATTCTGACCTGAGTGAAGGCGAGATTAACGCAGTATGAAATGAACTGTCCAAAAGTAATCATTAGGACATTTGTGCTGATGAGCCCTCCCCTTACTTCTGTCGGAGATGCTTCTGATATATAAACAGGAGCACATACTGATGCCAGCCCAATACCCAACCCAACCAGAAATCGTCCAACTATTAAGATAATCGGGCCAGGAGCAACACCCATGACAATGGCACCAACGACAAAGATAGCATCAGCAAAAAGAGTCGACCTTTTACGCCCATACGTATCACTAAGCCATCCAGCGGCGCCAGCACCAACGATTGCGCCAACCAATGCCATACTCACTATTGTTTCCTGTCAGAATTTGATACCCAGAATTATTAGATCTCCGTGGTCGAAAAAGGAACCAGGGTCATTATCATTACCCCAGTCCTCTAATGAGGCTACCACTCTAAGCGACGACAAGAACGATGTTTTTAATAGACCAACCTTCCAATTGACCCTCAAGCAATTATACACGGATATACCATTTGTTACAACAGAGAAACAAAAACTTTTGACTCGTCAAAATGAACAGAGAATTATATCAAGAAATGCCTGAAAAGAAGTATAATTCATTCACTGAATATATTTTAACGTGCCCTAAGTTGTTAGACTATAGGGTTGTTGCCACAGACTCAGACACGGATGTACTTGAGAAAATTGAGCAATCGCAGAAATTTTAGAGGTGTATGCGAAAGGGCTATATGTGATTAGTTAAACACTTTTTTTTTTCACTTTTACCCAACTAGGTGCTGGTTATATTAACTGTACCTGCAAGAAGCTGCTGTTTTTGACCTCTGGGAAATCATCTTTTATATACAGGAGGGCGCCAGATATCACACCTGCAAAGAAAGGTTTGGAATTTGGATCATAGATATTACCAACTGGAATTCCCCGAGAGGAAATCGTAAACTATCTAGACATTCCAATAAAACAAATGGAGCATTTTTTTTCCCTAAGAGATAGTCGAGATCAATAATATCCAGCAAAATCAAAGGATCAAATAGTATTTGCAGAACATAAAGTTTCTGTCGCGATCGATCATATTTAAACAAATGACAAAGGAGGAGAGAACAACAGTAACTAACAACAGTTTGTTGTATTTATGATTTTTGATGTCCTCCTAAGTCACTCATAAGTATGCAGGAACAGTCGAACAAATACGAAGTATCCTTTTATAGTCCATACTTTGGAGCCAAAAAAATGTTCTCAAATAGTCTGTCTCTCATTCTAGGATCGTCTAACAGAAATCACACATTTACAGGAGAATTAGTAGAAAGAATAATACGTGATGCTGGATTTGCTTCTAAACAGCCAAACCATTCCTAAAATGGTAAAAATTCTATATATTTGGCCACTAAAAAGAACAGACAAAATACAATCAAACTCAACCATTGAATTTCATAAATGCTAGGAAAAAGATGTATCATTAATATAGCCTAAAATTCAGAAAGTCGATTAGGTGAATCCATTGACTTGATTCAACATAACAAAAGTTCAAGTCTCAAACTCGGTAACCCGAATGGAGGAGATTAATCCTTCTTAACTACTTAAGTTAGAGCATGTCAGCCTTAGGGTAGCTGACTTGGTATGCTCGTTTACCGAGAATACTGGCTATCACATAAAACCGAGGGTTTACCCATGCGCACCAAAGGCAAATGCCACGGGTTCCGCCATTACCCCCCAAAAAAGTCTCAAACTCACTCCAAAACTGACATACCAGAAAGTTGACTAGTTTATCATGAACTCATCATTCAATTAAGCCAACAATAGTACAAACAAAACCAAAAAGCCATCATTTCATCAATCTTATAAAGTTAAAGTAACATACTAGTAACATATTAAAAAAATCATCAACATTTTATCAAATAATATAAAGTATTATATCCTGCTTCTCAATCATTTGTTTATATTTTATATAATAAAATAACCGTCACAGAGAATAAAAAAGTTAATATGTAAGACGGACTGAGTATTTTAAACTATACTCCGTATAAAACTGTGTTTATCCACAAAGTTAATATTGTTATTTTATTTTTCAGATTCAATTCATACTGTCTTATTTTTCTACTTTATCTCTTAGACACATAAAAGCTATCTAAACTAACAAGTGGGTTCCACATTTTCACTCACAACTACTATTAATGCGTTTTAAGTTGAGTCTTAAAAATCCATGACCGAACTAAAGACAAGTCTCAAGCTCATAACCGACTTGGTACCCGAATAAAGTCAGCCTAATGTTACACAGAAAAATATAGTAAAAAAAGATTATACATCAGATTTATTAGCTCATATTCTTTTAGTTTTTGAGTTTACTGATATTTTTTCCAAGTATTTAAATTTTTGTAAGTTATACGGAGTATAATAAATTTTTGATTGAAAAACTCAAAATTAATTGAATTTATAAGTATAAATTATACCTGTATCATAGCCAAAGAGTAATCCAGCAATCCCAGCAGTAACAGTCAAAGCAAGAACAAATTTATTACCAAAATATGAAATTCTTCTCTCAGGAAATGCATTTAAGTATCCTGAACTTCCAGGGATTGCTTCAAGTGTCATCTTCACCCAATTTTATTTTCTTAAAACTCCAAAAAAATAATCCCCAATTCAATTAAAAACTATACCTTAAGAATAATAATGAAGATAACCCAGAAAAAACTTCACATTTAAACACAAAATTCCCTGGAAAAAACAACTCAAAGATCAAATTTTGACGATAACCCACTATATATAGTGTACAACAGCTAAAAACCCAGAAATTTTTTACCCAAATTATGCTGTAAAACTTAAAATTATCCTCTTTAAATACAGAAAATACAGGAAAGTATGAAACTTTCTGGGTTTTGCAGGGAATTCAATAATTATATACTCAATATAATTAATTTTGTTTGGAAAATTGTTCTTGTAATTAACAAATAATGAAGAGATGTAATGTCATATAATAATGAATTAATGATACGTGAGGATTTTTATAAGAAGTGAACGTGAAAGATGTTAATGAAGGTAAAAGGATAGTGATTGAAAGTGATGGTGGGGCGCGGGACTAGGAAGTATGTTTCCAAATTAACATTATTTCAGATTTTCTGTTCACTGATGTACCTGCCTCTTTGTATGTCGGCCATTTTAATATTTTTTTGGCTTCAATAAAGACCAAGTCGGATTACCTCTTATAAGGAAACAAGAGAAAAATATATGGGAAAGTGAATGGATCATCACTTGTTTTCTCACTTACCTCTTTGTGAGAGGGGATCATATCCGTTTTCATTAAAGACGGATATGCGTCAATGTATGGAAAATTTAATAGGAATACTCTGAAAATCAAGTTAAATTAAGTTTCTTCTTTTTCTTTTCTTTTAGGGCCGAAGTATTAAGTAAGAGGATATGAGCTGAAACTAAATGGTCGAACTCGAGCAATATAATAATCTTGGTTTTGACTATTTAACCCAACTCAGTTAGGCAACTTGAGTGAATTTAAGTATATGTGACTAATGTGAGTGATTTCATGATAAGAATGTGTTGTATGTAACGGCGGATTCATAGAGAGTGATCTGTTGTATGTAATGGCGGATTCATAGGGTTTTTATGTTCAAAGGAAAATATACTTAGCCTTACCGAGTTTTATCCCGATAATTTCTCATGTATCTATTTAGAAGACTTGAGCTTCATTTGATCATTTCATTGATGATGTGCAGAATAATGTAAGATTTGAATGTAAGAAAGACATTGGGACGGTCCTTATGATGCTTGTTCTAGCAAATAAGCATTTTTTTCGTGTAGACTAGTACGTATCTCCATATAAGACCAGTATTTCTACTTCATATGGTAACTACAAATGTAGAATGTATTTTTCCACAAAAATAACGTGTATGAAATACTCGTACAAGTTAATAAATAGCATGGGGGATCAAGTATTAAATGATTGTTTAGTCACATTTATCGATAAAGATGTTTTTCTTCTAGTTGAAACGACTGATATTCTAGATAGTTTTCAGTGCGAGAGAACTCGCCCAATTTTATTACCCCTACGGCCTTAAAACATAAATGTATTTTGAATTATTCGGGTAATGATATTTTGGCATAATATTGTATGCTATAAATTTTATTATATTAGGATAAACCCTATTTCTCAAATCTTGGATCACCTACTAGTAGTAAATAAAAACTCGTTAAATCTTTCACTAATTTACACGTACAGTATTACACGTAATTCACCTTCTAGTTTTTTTTTATCGCTCTCTTATTATAGTAAATATGAACGCATACTCCACACCATTCGCACGAGCATATCCATTGCCAATTTGCCACTATAACACTCGAGCGGATGCGGACGACGTTTCTCACTAACCCTTGACTTTGACTATAACCTTCCCAAATACATCCCAAAACCCCAAATACTATAGGCTACTCCACACTTTTCAAGAATCTCAAACACCACAAATAGCATTATACATCCAGAGGTATAATAACATTGTACAACCAACTTATATCTAATTGAGCTAATGTGGATTTTTTTATGAGCGTGTTTAAAGTTTTTTAAAATATTAAATGAATGAATTCATAAACTTTACAACAAGGTTCATAATCTTTACAACAAAGCTCGAAAACTTTATTATACAGCTTGAAAACTAAACTGCCAGTTGTACTACAACTAGTTGTATAGTCTATAAACTGCTCAAACACTGCCACTTACCCTTCCAAAATCCAAACCATATTTACCTAACATACTCATTGAGTTATTTCTTTCAACGGATACCTTTAATTTTAACGGGTTCGGATCCTCTCTAAAAGAAATGGAGGGTCCATTTCGCTCTCACACGACAATATAATATTACATCTCTCTTCCATTGCCTTTTTCTTATTTTTCGAGATAAAATATAGACCGTTGGTTTCTCGTTGGATGAAATCTTGAGCGTTGAGAGCTACACTCTCGTAGTCCACACCCCTCTCGCATACACATGTTGTAAAACCTGAGATTTTATTAAAAATAGTGGATTCCAATCATTTGCTCTTTTAGATTTACTACCATCTTTGATCCAGAATCCATCTCATCATCAATCTGATTGCGTGCACATGGCCTACGGTGCATGATACAGATCGCACGACACTAGGTGCATACTACGAATCATATGACACTTCTCTCATGCTTGCTACAAATCACAAGGCATGTCTTTAGATACCTGCTACAAATCACACAACATCCTATGATTGTTACAGATCACAAGGCACAACGTGCTTGCTACGAATCACAAGGCAGTGAAGGCACGAACTAGCCAGATCGATCTTAAAGTGCTAACTCACTCGATCAAGGTACTCGACCGAGTACCCTTCGCTTAACCAAGTACACTTCCAGTAATCAGCCGAGTAACTTATTGACAAATGGAGTATTACAGTTACTCGGTATGTAGCGTATCCAAATAGCGAGTTGCTCGTTTCGTTGTCTTACCGCGAGGTCGTTGGTGATCTTATATGGTTGTGTTTGGACTGGTAGATTGACTTTGGACCACAATGTTACCTTCGGTCGTGGGTTTATCGTGCTCCCTTCACTATGATGTCGCTTTGTCATAGTTAAGCGAATTATGATTTGGGAGAGTAAATATTGTGAGAATGTGATTTATGTACCATATGATTTCTATGCTAGTTGACTCTCCTATATTTTGAGTGTGTCATATGTATTTTATCTGCATGTCTTGCATGTCCTTGCTTTATTAATTAGTATGTAATATGGATGAGAGGACACTTGAGTTACTCCCCGCTAACAGTTCGATGATATATTATAGGTTACAAGATGAGTGGCTAGAGATAACGACATAGCCAAAATTTGAACTCAACGGGGATGAAGAATTTTAGCGGGGATAAAAGAATGATAGTATAAAAAAACTCGAAAAAGGTCGAAAATTTTAACAAACAACTTTAACAGTTCCATACTCTAGCTCTCTATAAAAGAATTAACATGTGCTAGCCTTCCCCTAACTCCACATATGGCTATCAAGCGTTGCCGAGACAAGGATGCACCCTTTTGAGTATAGCTAATACTTGTATTATTTTTAAACACAAGAGTACATTTTGAGGGATTCGAGATCCCTCGGGTATTCATGTTTGTATTACGTACATATATAATATGTACATGACGTACGTAGTTTTTTTTTTTTTTTAAACTGTTTCCAGTAAACTCCGCAGTCATGCGCGCCTCGATGTTTTTTATAATCTAAGTAGTTTACGATGCCCATTTTGTCTTAAGGGCATAACGCTTCAGACGCACTTTCGTGTAACCCCAATGAAACCGACTTATAATAGGTGGGAGTGGGTAGACTTAAATACCTAAGTTGGTAATCTATTTTGTGTTTTCTCGTTGATAGGTTCTAACTTGTTTGTAGATTGTGATTAAATGGTTCTTGTGTATTTGATGAGTTTAATTGTGCTGCGATCAAGAGCGAGTGTTAGCGGTCGATGATTGCAGATTAATTCGGCCAATTGAAGAATGCATCTAATTTTGCATTAACTCTATCACGCATCAAACAACTGTATTTCAACCTTTATCTGACTCATTAATGCCTTATCACTATTCTTTATGAGATGCATCCCAAATAACTTTTAATAAGCACAACCTATTTCAAGAACCGCCGTCATGAAACATGAAATGATAATGGAGATTTCATGAATTGTTAATTATGATTCGTATGCTATTTGGTGGGTTAATGAGAATTAAGCGAATTAACAAGTAACCGAGTAGGTTGTAATACTCCATGTTAACCGAATACGTTATGCGGGTAAGGCGCCATTTGAAGAGATCCATTGATAGGCTTAAATGACTGGTGATTAAAGAGATTGAAAGTACTACTCATATCAACAAAATATACTTTCTTTTTTGGTTATCCATGCAAACCCCACAGTTACTGGTTAAGCGTGTTTGACTGAGAGTAGTCTTAAGATGGATGACCTCTTGGAGAGGTTCCCGGGATGTGCATGAGTGAGGACAAAATGCGATGGAAAGGACCCGTGTAAGCCGTGTTCACATGTATGCCATGTACACAACCTCTCGAACTACCGTGAGTGACCGCCCCAACCGGGGTTTAGACATGTATGTTACATAGGTTGTTGAGTAATTGATACAGTAAAGACAATCCATAATGTCATTGTATTCTATAGACTATAGACTAATAAACTAACTTAGCAAAGCCGATCAATAAGGTCATTGTATTGTATACCGTAAAATTTCCTTTTTAAATTTTAAGAGTTTCTAAACATTTGAAATAACTCAATTACAGAATTTAATTCCAATTATTTGTTACCACAATAGTATTTACTTTCTTAAAAGCTACCACTATTATTTTCCTAAAAACTACTACGGAGTACTGTAATAACCATTACCCTAAAACGTCTTCGATTCAATGCATCTAGTGATACACCAAATAAACTTTTCAAAATCAAGTGTGAAAACATACCACGTCTATCCCAAAACAATAATAAAATGTGTAATAAAAGTGGTGTGCGCAAATATAAATGCACATCAAACTTCCTCACCATCGCCTTTTTTTTCGGTAGGAGTAACATCCTCAAATTCCACCTTCACTTCCACTTTCCCCAATTTTCCCCTAATTTATCCTTCGCAAACCCTAATTTCAACCGCCACTACCAAATTAACCTAATTAAACTCTCGCGACACCCTAATTTATCCCCAATTTCGCTAATATCTGCTTAATTTAATCTAATTTAGGAGAGAGAGTGTTTAAGAGTGAAGAATTAGGCTGTAATTTAGGGTTTAAGAGTTATGGCTTCCGATGATGATCTTATGGATGATGCTTACAATGGAGATTCTGGTGAAGATTATTATTATAGCGGTGGTGATGATGAAGATGAAGATTCTGATAATGCTGAACTTATTGATGGTGGTGAAGATGATGATAATGATGGTGATTATGGTTATGCAAGCGATGATCCCGGGTTGTTTCGCTCCGAGGTTTGGTTTTTTTACTGATTGTTGTTAGCTAAGCTTAATTTTTGTTGTTATTTACTATGTTGTTTTACTCGGAAACCGGTTTTTATACAATTGAATGATTAAAAGTAGGAGAATTGGGGTAAATTTTATTTGGAAAACAATAGTTTTAGTATTGAAAAATCAAAGTAAGAAAATTTTATAATTATTGTATAAGACAGTTTTACAAAGACTGTTTTTTTTTATATAAAAACATTATATATTGACAGTAGTGAATGTCTAACCAATAAATTGAGACAGTCTTACTCCGTAATTTGTGAAGAAAGTTACTTTGGGATGGCTAGGAAAGGAAAGTAGAGCCGTAGAGGATTACTATGGGACAATTCAAAAGGAAAGTAGGAAGATAATTCTAGATAGAGGGAGTATATGCATTGTTTCGGGACAAGTGCTTATATGAGACGGTCTCATGATAGTGGATAAAGATGATTGGATATATTAGTTATTACTAAATTTTAGATTTTGAGTGGGAAATGTGTGGGTTTCCTTTTGTTAAACGGGTTATTCTCGTGCTGAAATAACACGAGACTGTGTTTTGATAGATTTTACTGTTTTGGTGTAGTCTTATCTGGATGAGCAGCATTTTGCTGCCGGGGAAGGTATTGTTTTCATTTGAAATTGGAGTAAGTTGATGTTATGATATCTTTGATAAAGATGATTGTGAGATATCGAAACATGGCAATGTTTTAGCAAAACACTGTATGGAAACTATTGTAAAGTTAATGACATTATGGTTCCTGTCACCCTGTGGCTCTTGTTGGTTTTGATATGGGTTATGTTGAATGTGCATAATTGTATTCCCGTTTACGGCTTTATTTAATTGAATGTGTATAATTGTGTACTCATTTACGGCTTTATTAAAGCGGGAAAATCAAAAGTTTATTTTGGAAGATTGACTACATTATGGCCTGTGTGCTGTGGCTTTTCGAGTTCTGTTACTATGAAGAGGTATTATGCTTCACAGCGCCAAGTCCACTTTTTCTAAGTAGATGCTTCACTGATTATTTTATGGCACATAAGCTGCTTATGCTGTATTGGCGATAGATTTTGGCCATTAAGTGGTGTGAAAATTGGTCCTTTGTCCATATGTGCTCCTGTTGTCTCTTGATTAAATTAGCAAAACATTGTGACACTTCTTGAAAAGAGTTCCCATTTTTCTATTACTTTGACTATTGATGCAAGTGTTGAACTCTAAACTTTGTTAGAGTCGGGTGCATGAACTCGTTGGAAAAGATTCTAATGTTTTTTTGCCTAAATTGAAGTGTCAAAATTAATGTCCAATTGTGTATGAGTTGTTGGAGTTTCAGACACACGCACTGTCAACTTGGCAGCATATTGGCTTTGTTATGTGCGAAATTTTCCCAGATATATCCAAACACATGAAAATTGAGGTAGTATACTCTCATGTTGATGAAAAGCCACATGCATGACATCTTTTAGTCTAGATCATCTACCATATTTGTTAGAACGGTTTTTCTAACTTGAGCCCTAATGGTACATGTTGAGGATACTCCATTGAGAGTTTTAACAATAAATATCACGTTGGAAAAGGAAAAGGTGATATCTTACCTCAAAATTTCACGGTATATATGGGTCAACTTTCCATAGAGCCTCTTTGACATGTGCTGTTAGGGCACATGTTAGAAAAACAGTTGTTAGAATAGTCAGCTCCGGGTCCTCTTAGACCCCTTGTAGTAGCCGGTGAACACTACATTTTGATCCTTTCCAGAATTCTACCCCTGTACGCCCTTAGAGGAAAATGAGAGCTGACGATTGTGGATATTATTTTGCTTCTGTTAACAATTTAGGTCCATGTTACCCTTTTCTATCTTTTTCCTATCCCACTTTGCTCATGATTTGTTTTGGAGTTACATTCACGAATAAAGGATTCCTCCTTTTTTTCTTAAGTAATGATGAAGGTGCAAATGGATATGGTTGGTGTTTAGCTGATCTGTACTAGAGGATGTTGCTGGAGACACAAATGTATGAGGTCCAGGGCGTTCATTGGGAGGTGTTATTGGTACCCCTTAGTGTCTTGGTATATACGTGAGTGTTCAGTATGTCAGTTAGCTTTTTAAAATTTGCGATGGAAGACTATCCTGTACTTGTTGGTGGCACTGTTGCAGTAGTGATGATGATAATGATGGTGATTATGTTTACGCAAGCGATAATCTGAGGATTTTTAGCTCCAAGGTTTAGTTTTTGATTGCTTATTGTTAGCTCTGAAGTTTTAGTTAGATGGGTTAGTCTCATGCTGAAATAACATGAGACCGTCTTTCGATAGACGTATTGTTTTGGAGTATACTTATCTGAATGAGCAGCAGTTTGTTATTGGGAAAGGTATTGCTTTTCGTTTGAAATTGGGGTGATATTGTTATCATATCTTTGCTAAGGACGATTAGACAATGAGATTGTGAAATATGGAAACGTGACGGTTTTATAGGCACAACACAGTGGATACTATTGTAAAATTGATGACATTATGACCTATGTGGCTCTGTTTGGCTACATGAGTTCTCTGGTTGACATGGGCTATGTTGATTACTTGAATGTGTATTATCGTATACCCTTTTACAGCTTTATTTAGGAGCGTGAAGGATTGTGGCAAGTTTTTGAGCTATTTAAAAGAATTTACTACTTTATGGCCCGTGTGCTTTAGGCTTTTGAGTTCTGTACATCTGTTAGTATGAAGCTATTATGCTTTGCAGTGCCAAGTCAATGATGTTTTATGTAGATGCTTTGCTGATATTTTCTGGTACACAACTGTTTATGCTGTGGCGGTGACAGATTTAAAGGGGCCATTAAACGGTGTGAAATTGAGTCTTTTTTCCATGTGTGTCTCGTGTAATCTCTTGCTTTAATTAGCATAATTTTGCCACACCCTAGAAGAGAGCGTGCTTTCTTTTTGTACTCGACTGTTGATGCGAGTGTTGGACTCTACACTTTCTTAGAGCCGGATGCATGTACTCGTTGGAAAAATTTCTGATGTTTTTGGCCTAAACTGAAGTGTCGATCAATGTCCAATCATGTCCGTGTCACTGGAGTGTCGGACACACGATATACACTCAAGTGTAATTGTTGAAGTAATGTAACTTTTTTCCCTCAGGCACTGTCAACTTGGCAACGTATTGGCCATGTTAGTGCAAAGTTTTCTCAGATACATCCAAACACATGAAAGTTGAGGATGTTGCTGGAGACCCACATGTGTGAGATCCGGGGCATTCGGGGGAGGAGTGAGCGGTATTGTTGGTACCTCTAGTATCTTGGTATATACATAACTGCTCGGTTTGGCAGTTAGCTTATCAAGATTTGCAATGGGGGACAATCCTGTTTATACAAATTCCTATCTCTACATTCTGGAATGTGCTTCATGATAATAGGATATCTCTTGCATTTGCTACATTTTTGGAACTTATCCTGCCTTGAGATTATTACCACTGTTTCTTTTAGAAGGGCCTGAATGATTTGGGAGTTGTTGATGATAGTTGTTCAGTTGTAGACTATTAACACAAGTCTCTTTGGTTATGCATATACAGGTTCTTCATAATAAGTTCATTGGACATTAACAGCAACATGATCATTCTTCAGCATAGATAGTTTAATACCCAAGTTTATATTCGTTACTCTAGAACCCCTCAAATTGTTTGTTTATTTGTAATTTGATGGCAGTGGGTGTACTTACGTTGCAGCTAGCATTTTTTCTTTGGTAGATGTCTTACTCGTTTTGCGCATTTGCTCTCATTTTGACATTTTACAGAAAAATTATAGTGTCTTGAAGGAGTCGGACATCAAACAGCGGCAAGAAGAGAGTATTTCACATGTCTCTGCCGTTTTATCTTTGCCTAGGGTTGCAGCAAGCACATTGTTGTGCCACTACAAATGGTAATGGTTCGTCGGCTGGATTTTCTTCTCTATGAGCCTTTATATAACTGAATCATTCTATAGCTATTTTTGTATGCATCAGACTATATGTTAATTCTGTTAAATTTGTTGTAGAAAGTTTACCGTTTTTTGCACTTTAGTTTTATTCTTAGATTTGGTGATTTTCAGGAATGTTTCTCATCTGCATGATGAATGGTTTGCTGATGAAGGAAGGGTTCGAAATGCTGTTGGCCTCCTGAGCAAGCCAATAGTTGAGCTAACAAATGCCAAAGAAGTGAGTTGTATTACTGTAACTTGGCGATTCATATTCTGATTCAGTTTTTGTCCCAAGCATGTGTTACTTAGCATTTCTTCATTCTAAATGTGTGTGTATGTCTTTGCAGTTGACGTGTGGAATCTGTTTCGATTCCTTTGCCCTCGAACACATACGTTCAGCCTTTTGCGGTCACCCATATTGTACAACGTGTTGGAAAGGTTAGATTAGATTTGTTTTTTTTTTATGTGGCTTTTTGTACTCATGTTAAATATCTAAACTTAATGAACATATTTTATCGTCATGATCACTTAGTCACTTGTTAATGTGATCGATGGGCTTGTCACGTAGCCAGGTTGGTTTAGTGAAGGCTACTTTTCAACTTCCTTTGCCTTTTCTTTTTTTTAATATTTTTTTTTTAAATTATGTTAAGTGAAAACACTTGACACCTTTTTACTGGTGGTTGCCCTAGTTTATACTCATTACACATCTAGAAGTAAGTTGTACAGCGTTAATGCAAAAGAAATGTAATTGTCCCAAGACTCCCAACTGTTCTATGTGTTCATTCATGTCATGTGTAGTGGATATTAATACTAATAGCTGGATCCATTTTGTAGGCTATGTTACTACATCCATCAATGATGGTCCTGGATGCTTGTTCTTAAGATGTCCTGATCCATCTTGTTCTGTTGCTGTGGGACAAGATATGATCCTTGATTTAGCTTCTGATGAAGATAAAAAGAAGTATTCCAAATACATTGTTAGATCTTATGTGGAGGACAAGAAAAAGGTAGATATTGCTGTTTTTATTTATTAGAGTTGAATAAGAGGATTTTTATGTGGTATTTGACTATTTGATATGATCTACAAGACATACTTTATGCAGTTTCTGCTGAATGATATATTACGGAATCGTTTGGTAACTGAAGTTTCAAGATACAACATTTTTTTTAGATTTTTAGACTTCGCATCGAAGAGCAAAAGTTCCATTTAATCAAGTCTTAGTGTCTTACTAGTAGGACAACCTACGATTATGTATTTCAACAGTTTGTGACTTTGTGGTTATCCTTGTCTTAACTTTGCTACTCATGTATGGATATTTTAACATATGTTTTGAGACATTTGTGCTTGTTTCTAATATATTGTTTCTTCTCAACTGTTGTTTGCTTCTACACTATTTTTGGGGTTATGGTTACGACAAAAGCAATGTTAAACAAAATTTCTAATTAGTGATATATACTTGAAGTGTTTAACCACCACTTTAGATCTTCAGAATATGAGTGTGGTTGTGTAACTTTCTTAAGGTTTAACAGTGGTAACTTTCAAAATTTCTGTGCGCATTGATAATCTAAAAAACTTTTCAATTGTGTCATTGTTGGATCTAAATAAGCTCTTGCTGATGTGTATGTAAAGATATATCTCCTATGTTATTAGAATATGCTGAATATGTACTTCAAGATGGTAGGCTCGCGAATTCTGTGTCACTTTTTTTGTAATAGTTATGTCCCTATCTAATACTAGTGTTCCTTGCACATTATATACAAGGAATTCTGAAGCCTATTCTTTTTTTCTTTTGTTAGTTTCTGGTTTTGATACTGGATTTGCATATATTTCTAAATTTTGCTGTTTTTTTACATTTACTTTTTATTTGCATGCGCTTTGTGTTAGTTCCTTACCTTGTGGTGTCAACTATGTATTGCTTTCCTGTGACCTTTTCTCTTTCTTTCAGACAAAGTGGTGTCCTGCTCCAGATTGTGATAATGCAGTGGAATTCGAACTTGGTAGCAACATTTATGATGTTACGTGCCTTTGCTCACACATGTTCTGTTGGAATGTGAGTGCTACTTGTATCTAAGTGTGTTCTTATTCTGGTGTTTGTAGTCCCTTAACACCCCCACGAAAGAAAAAGGTTCTATATATAATGATGAGATATTTAGTTGACAATAAAACAATAAGCTATTTAGTTGGTGGCTATCAGAGTGGAAAGTTAGAAACTAAATGTGACGTGAGACAGTATGGTAGATGTCAAACACGTGCTTTTTTTTGTTCAGAATGAAACAACTGTTTTTTATTTATTTCATCCAAACTATCTAAAGTGTTATATCGTATCAACAATTGTTTGATTATTGTATAGTGTACGGAAGAAGCTCATCGCCCTGTAGACTGCAGCACTGTGGCTAAGTGGATTTTGAAGAACAGCGCCGAGGCTGAAAATATGAACTGGTAGAACTTTCTTATTTCAGTATTTAAGTAGTTCTCCCCCCCCCCTCCCCCCCCCCCCATTTTTTTGGTCGAATGGCTCGATGAGGGACTCTTAAAATTCAATATTACTTTTTTGTATACCAGGATTCTTGCCAATTCCAAGCCTTGCCCGAAGTGCAAACGCCCAATTGAGAAGAATCAGGGATGCATGCACATGACATGCAACCCACCTTGCAAGTTTGACTTCTGCTGGTAAGGTCTTTCCAATTGTTGATGTTAAGTGTTAGTAAATAGTGTGTGGTTTCATTGTATTTGGTATAACAACATTTGTAGTTGATGGGCTGTCATAGAACTTGAACTATTATTATTTTCTTTACGTTTGTTAAATACTGTTAAAAGTGTCATATTTATTTCAGGCTATGCCTTGGGGCGTGGTCCGAACATGGCGAAAGAACTGGTGGTTTCTATGCATGTAATCAGTATGACGCTGCAAAACAAGAGGGATTGGTATTCTTATTAAAATTTTGTCTCGGTTCTTTGTCTATCGGAGTATAGCCTTTCTGATCTTCGCAGCTCTCTCTTTTTTTTGCTTTAATAGTATGACAAAGACGAAGCAATAAGGGAAATGGCAAAAAATTCTCTTGAGAGATACACTCACTACTTTGAACGATGGGAAAGCAACCAAAAGGTGAAGTTTTTTTTTTCTTAACCTGATCTGTGTTCCTTTTTTTGGCGTTTCTGCAATTTTGTACATAAGCTCTACGTTAAGCCTTCATAGCTATTGGAGGTTTTATAGAACTGCTAGCTATGAAAAAAGATAACTTTTTTCAGAAAACAGCTAAGTTTTTTTAATGTTAAACGATAAGCCATGCATTTTTTTCAACATATACTCGTCATTTTTTTGTTGAAATACTTCAATCTTTCTTGAAAGATGTAACTTTCGTTGATTAAGAACAAATGGCTTCTTTAGCATGATTTCTTGGGGCTTCTTTATCATGATATTCATTAATACCTTCTGGTGAAATTGTCAAAGCTGTCACCTTTTGATAAATGAATCTGCTGCTTTTTGTTGCAGTCAAGAGTTAAAGCTATTGGAGATTTGCACCAAATGGGGACAGTACATGTAAGTATTGATTCTCTCATTGCCTTTCCTATGGCTATTGCAATTCCTCTTATTTCATTCATATGGAGCCTTTTAGATTTATAGAAGGATCTGACTTGAACATTGTTGCCTTGCGTACCCTTTCTTTGATGGCCAAGTCTTCTTACTTTCTCAACTTGTTTAGATACACGTTCTGAACTGTCTGCTGTTTTACGTAGCTAATGACTTTTCTGTAAAGTTCTCACTGTAATTATTTTATAATCTCTTCTTGCATCTATTTCGAGATCGACTTTTTATATATTTCATGTATTAGATTACGTTAGATTAGATTATTGATGTCAGTTATCATCTGTAAGAATAACTTATAGGTTTGTAGTTCATTTGCCTTTCGCGTGTGAGATTCTTATTTATAATCTAAGTAACTTAAGATCACTTTTTTTCACCTTTTTTTTTTTTTTTTTCATAAAGCTAATCGAATATATGTTTTTCTATATTGTGGTGACCAAAGCTCTCAGAGAGTACCTTTTGATTGTGGTTAATTGCACACACTAGCCAATGGCCCAATGTAGAAGTGTCAAGGTCACTTAAATGGCTGTTTATCTATTTTTCTGCGTGGGTTATTGATCTCTAGCTGATCTAGTTTCTGTTCTTGTGATGGGGTCTTCTGGGTTTCATTAGTATAATATGCAAAATTATTCACTTTTTTTTACCAAGGTGTGCTTATAGAATCCAACTCAGAACTGTTTCTTTGGTTTTGTTTTACATCAGTTGGTAAAGTTGGGCAACAAGCTAAAAGAACCGGAGTCACAACTCAGATTTATTGTAGAGGCTTGGCAACAGGTAAAATATTTTGGTACTTGCCTCTGTGTTGCATTATGATATATCACAGGTTTCCCGTCTGAGGTGTATTCCTTAATAAATGTTTATTTCCATCAAATCTTGCTGTTCTGTAGAGGGTGTTGGCACATGGGTAGTTTAAGTTTTCTAATTTCAAAGTAGTACACTTCCTTGAATGCAAATAGAACTATCTTAAACCTTGGTTATAGTCAAGTACCCATTTCAAGTAGAGTTGAAGTATTGGGGTTATGTTTTCAAATCTATCCTCTCAAAAGGCTGTAGATGTTTCGAATTTGGATTGTATTTGGCTGCCTTGTCCTCGTCTCCATTTTCCGTCATCTCGTCCTATGATCTATCATATGGACTTTCCCCTAATTCGCTAACTTCTTTATTGTTTTAAATTTTATATCTCCAGATCATTGAGTGTAGACGAGTTCTAAAATGGACCTATGCATATGGTTACTATTTTCCACAGAATGAAAATGCAAAGAAGCATCTTTTTGAATATTTGCAAGGTAAGACATTTTTGTTTTAGCAGCATTGTACTTTCCCCCCTAAAAGCTGGTCATCCCATTTAATATATTTTCAGGTGAGGCTGAAGCTGGTCTTGAAAGGCTTCATCAATGCGCAGAAAAAGATTTATCTGAATACCTTGGGACTGAAATCGAGATAGAGGAGACTCAGGCTCAGTTACGGGAAAACTTCAAATCATTTCGTCCAAAGCTAATAGGGTTAACCAGGTATTTTATTTTTTTGACAAATAATGTGGCTTATGAATGAACAATGGCACGTTCTGTGTGGTCTGTCTTTGAATGGGCATTTGTGAGGGACTTGTGGGGTCTACCTAGAGCTGTACAGCGGGACGGGCTGCAGCGGGCCGGACCGGGCTGGGGATTTGGTGGCCCTGGACCGGCCCGCTTGGGAAAAAATGATTAAAAATGGGTGCGGGTCAGTGTGGGCTGGGCGGGCTGGGGCGTGGGCCGGGAAAAATGGAGCCCGGGCCCGGCTCGGCTCGGGGGAGCGGGTTGGGCGGGCCAGTGTAGCGGGCCAGAGAAGATGGAGTCCGGTTGGGCGGGCCGGGTCAGTGTGGCCCGGCCCGGCCCGCAATGTTGGCCAGCTCTAGGTCTACCTATGTCAAAATTTTAAAACCTAAATAATGTACCAATCTTTAAAACCTAAATAACTTGGGCATAATAGTAAAGATACGGGGTATACCGTATACCAATCTTTAAAATGTAAATAATGTACTTGTAATATCTAAATCCGCCATCAAGCATTAATGTTTTGATGTGTGAAGTTAAAGATGTGCTTGTGGTTTGATTATTGTGAGTTCACGAGATAGTTTGATTAGAATAGCCGTGTCTTCATATTATCTCTCTCCCTTATATGTTGTAAATTTGACTTTGATGGGATCTACATATGTCAAATTTGACCATTTATTTGTCCAAATGTAACTAGAGTGTTGAGGTACAGTGGAAATATTGCATATCATAAGAAAAACATAGGTAAAACAAAATTGTGCTCCGAGTTTATGCAGGCTTGTCCTGCGGGATGATCTTTGACCAAATGTATCTATCGTACATCGTAAGAAGGTCGCCGTGAAACTATATTGGTTGACCATTAAAGCCAACTGGGACAATTTATGATTTTTTATTATTTTTGCAGTGATGTTTTTTTGTTGTTCTACTTGTGAGTTGTGCCTACTAAATCAGTCTTAAAAATAACATCCTTGCTAATTGCATCTCTGAAATAATTGAAGGGTGACTCGATCGTACTTTGAGAATTTGGTGAGAGCATTGGAGAATGGTTTAGAAGATGTAAACTCTCAAGCTACCTGCAGCGAGCCAGTAAATTCAAATAACCCAAAAACAAAAGGTGGAAAGGGGAAGAGTTCGAGTTCACGACCGGGCGGCAGAGATATAGACGATACGACTTACTGGAACTGTGATCAGTGCACTTACGCAAATCCAGATTCAATCAGTTCATGTCAGATGTGCCATAATGAAAGGTAAATGGTGCCCGGTATAGCAGGATTGTCATATTGAAGATGGTGTAAAGACTAAAGATTGTGCTAAAAAGAAGCACCGGCACTCCTTAATTTGCATATACTACTTGGAAGTTGGAAGTGGATTGTACATAAGACATGTCGGACTAATTGACGTATTTTTATGAATGAGATAATTTGGTGATGTCTAATTGTCTGTGATAATTGACCTGGTTAGAGGTTGTGGACTGTTGTACTGCTTGAGCTTTGGTGTTATGTGGTTTGTTCTATCACCTTATTAAATTTTAAGCTTGCCCGATATTCTCTTAATTTATGACGCAGGCAGCCCTAGCGGCGTTGTAGCCTCTCTCAGAATTGAACCACAGTCGTAGTGGCATTGCTGATCTCGTAATTGGAACATGAGTTTACAGGCTGCTGATAAAAAAAAGGAATTGCGCAAGAAATAAGCATTTTTTTTTTGATAGAGAAGAAATAAGCATTTTGAGTTTATTAGTATTGGGACTTTTTTTTTTATTGTAACCTCTTTAAGTTGCCAACACAACTATAAGGTTGAGTACATTCGACCCCTTGCCTCTCAATTTGCGGGAGTCATTGGGTTACACTCTTGCCTCTCATTTTCTGGGGTTGAGTTTGGTTAAAATTCTCACCAGATTATCGTGTCTCTCTCCCTGTTTCCTAACCTATTTGACTATAGCGCCCTAGTGTACGATACCTCACCCTCACAATCAAGGTGATGATGTATTCAACAAATCTTGCTTGTTACGCAAAAAGATCTCTTACAACATCTCTTTCACTTGCTCTTATTAACGTGCTACATAGATTGATAAAAACATCACATTATGTTGGTAATTTGGTATCAGTCTTAATATTGAAATGTGCTACACGGGTGTATATAAAACAAATTTTGTACTTTTCCCTATATATTTTACTTTTGTGTTATTCACATATTAGCATATTTGACTCGTTTAAAACTTACAGATACACCCGTCTTAAAGAGAATTTGACTTCAACTATTTTGTTATTACACATTATTAAAAAATATACAAAATATGCATACTATGACACTTCCCTCTTTTTGCCAAGTATCTCCTGTTCGAATATTTTCCAACCTATTTTTTTAGAAATTATAAGAAGATGCAATTATATATACGTAGTATTAAATATAACTACAAAAATTTAGCTATATCATTATTATCACTAGAATATGCGAGAGTTGAGTACTGAAAGAAAGTTTTTTTTTTTGTTCTAATAAGCGCATAATGTCGCGGGTAAGAATCGAATCCCCAACTTCATGGTTGGGGTAAAAGTACTCTTGAACTACCTCTTGTTCACACTAGAAGAAAGTTGGTATACGGAAGATTGGACACGGGATACTTCATCCACGTCATTGATAGGTGACACCTATCAAAGTATCACCTCCGAGACACAATTTTATAAAAACGTAAAGAATCTATTGAAATGTGATGCATAAAATGTTTTTTTAGCAATAAAACAGCAAAAAAAAAAAAAATCCAACAAAAACTCTCCTAATAAAAAGGGCGGCATCAAGGCATGTAACTGTAAATAGAAGATTTTTAACAACTTTTTAAATTTATCAATTGCTCTATACCTTTAACATTATCCCTACTTTCTCTCATATTAATATTATTATTAATCCTAATTAATTAATTTCCAACCTTTTTTTATTATCCTCCTGAAACAAAACTATCTCACCTTCTCCAATTTTCCTCCTCTCCCCGTCCCTCGAAAATGGGAGGTTGCATGTCAGCATTACCCTCCCAGGCCGCCCGAAACCTACGAAGAAAGGGAGGCCGAGGCCGGCTAACAGCCCCGGTCCCTTTCGAGGACCTGAGCATCGCAGCGGGAAGGACTATAAAGGTGTTGGTGGACCCCACTGTAGGGGATAATATAAGACAAAAATACAATATGGGTAAGGAGTTAGGCAGGGGGGAGTTCGGGGTGACGTACGAATGCACGGAAATCGAGAGTGGTTTATCTAGGTACGCTTGTAAGACGATATCAAAGAGCAAGCTGAGGACGGAGGTTGACATCGAAGACGTGAAACGAGAGGTGGAGATCATGAGACATTTGCCTAGACATACCAACATTGTGGCCTTTAAAGAGGCTTTTGAAGATGATGAGGCTGTTTATTTGGTAATGGAGCTTTGTCAAGGTGGTGAATTGTTTGATAGGATCGTTGCGAGAGGTCATTATTCCGAGAGGGCCGCTTGCCATGTCGTTCGCACCATTGTTGAAGTTGTTAAGGTATGTTTTTTTCTTTTGGTCAGATACATGCCGGTTTAGTTTGGGTCAGGTCATTTGGGGTATTAGATTATGCACTTCATTTACAGGTTGGTTTAGTTTGCGTCAGGGTGTCGTCACTTGCAAATCTCAAAAATTGATGATGTGGACCCATTGACGACAATTAGTTTCAAACAAGCGCCAAAACGATAAATAGTTTGATAAAAACCTAAAAAAATAAGAAAAATTTGATAAAGGTGTAATTTCAGGACCGAGAGGTCTTAACTCTTAAGAACCATTGATTGCGACTCAACTATTAACTTTTGCAGGTATGCCATGAACATGGAGTAATACACCGAGATCTCAAACCCGAAAACTTCTTGTATGCTAACAAAACCGAGAGTGCCGCTCTTAAAGCTATAGATTTTGGCCTCTCCATATTCTTTGAGCCAGGTATATATATGGATGCATAATTACAAAGAAATTGGTTATCAATATTTGTGTAAAACCGCCTTATAAATTGTGTGTTATAGGTCAAAGATTTAGCGAGATAGTTGGAAGTCCATATTACATGGCCCCGGAAGTCCTAAGGAGGAACTATGGACCTGAGGTTGATGTTTGGAGCGCTGGTGTTATCCTCTATATCTTACTTTGTGGAGTCCCTCCTTTTTGGGCAGGTACTTTCACGAAAATTACGATGTATTACAGTCTTAAATTACGACGGTGATCAATTCCGACATTGTAAGGCTTCGCAAGAAAAATACTTAAAATAAACTACTAGACTACCAAAACAAAAGATAAAAAGTATTGAAAATATCGACAAGGTAAGCTAACTGAAATAGAAAAAGGCATCAGTCATCACAGTTGACATTTATATAATGTTTGAACGTACAGAGACGGACGAGGGAATAGCGCAAGCAATTGTAAATGGAAAGATCGATTTGGAAAGAGATCCATGGCCAAGAATATCAGCACAAGCAAAAGATTTGGTTAGTTGTATGCTTGAACAAAATCCATATAGTCGCTTGACCGTCGATGAAGTTCTAGGTAAGCTCGATCTCCTTTTAATAAACCTAGACTTATAAATTACTACAAATTTATATCTTAATCCGGAGTATATAATTTAAAGTGTAGATAAATCGATAAGAGTATTAAAGTATTTCTTACGATGGTATCTCTAATTTTGTCTTTTTTATATTATCGTAGAACACCCTTGGATCAAAAATGGTGACGACAATGATGATATTTCATTAGGCAAAAATGTGATGACAAAGATCAAGCAATTCTCCCTTATGAACAAATTCAAGAAGAAGGTTCTCAGAGTAAGTACAAAATGTACTTTTGTATTCCTTTGTACGACGATGACATTACTCCAGTGGTTCAACGATCACCAAAGTTACACATTGTATCGAGAATTGCATCAAATGACTGATTTTACATTGATATCAATTTGTTTGCATAAATTAGAAGTAATTAAGAAAGATGAATGCAGGTGGTAGCCGATAATTTACCGGAAGAGCAAATAGAAAAAATAAGGAGAATGTTTGAAATGATGGACACAGATGAGAATGGAAGCTTGAGTTTTGATGAGCTCAAAGAAGGCCTTCTTAAGCTTGGGCATTCTCTTCCTGATTCCGATATCCAGATGATCTTTGAGGCTGTGAGTTTACGTCTTCTTATGCTTTTCAATCGTAAAAAAAAAGGGAAGGTTTCGTTGCATAGACAACACTCCGACAATTTAGTGAATCATTTTGTTAATACTCAATCCCCTTTCAAAACTAAACAAAAATGAAGTCGTCTATAGAACAAAATCTCATCATTGCTAAATTTTATCATTAGTTATCGGAAAAACCAAAAAAATTATTTGGTCTTCGGTCAGAACAAAAAAGAAGAAGAAGAAGATTTCGTTTTGTAGACAACACTCCGACAATTTAGTAAATCGTTTTGTTAATACTAGATTCCCTTCCAAAACCAAATAAAAATGAAGTCGTGTATAGAACAAGATCTCAGAATTTCTTAAGCGAGATATAGTATCCTTAAAATTTTCGTCCACAATACCTTTGTTTTGTTTTAACCAATAGATTAAGACATCGTCGGTATATCAGCAAAACCACTATGTGTTGTCCCATTTGTAGATTTTTGAGATTGTATTTTTCAATGCGGGGCGAAAAAATGCTAAACATTTTGTTTCTTGTTTGTTCGTTTTAAACTAATTAAAGGCGGATGTGGACGGGAACGGAACGTTAGACTGTGGAGAATTCTTAACACTTACATTACACGTACAAAAGATGGAAGGTGATGAACATCTACAGAAAGCTTTTAAGCACTTTGACAAGAACTGCAGTGGTTACATTGAGTTTGAAGAATTAAGAGAAGAATTGCTTTCTCACGAAGCTGGCACCAATAGTGATCAAATTGTACGCGACATTCTCTTCGACGCGGATTTGGACAAGGTATCGCGTTTATTTTGCTATATGGAATTATCCATACTCCCGTGTCCCTGTCCGATCTTTACTAATTGATTACCTTTACTTTGTTTATGCAGGATGGTCGCATAAGCTACGACGAGTTCAAAGCTATGATGTGTTCCGGGATGGATTGGAAGATGTCTTCTCGCCAATACTCGAAGGCGATGCTCAACAAACTCAGCTTAAAGTTGTTCAAAGAAAATTCAATTCAAGTTAAATTAAGTGCTAATTAATTAGTCCAGAGTTTTTGTTTTTTGGAAGTTCATGTGATGTTGGTTAGCCTTTTCTTCTCTACCTCTTTAATTCGGAGAACGAAAGAGGAATAGAAGGAACAAAAAGCAAAAGAGAAAAACTTACGAATTACGAAAGAAAGTAAGAGATAGCTCTCACCATTGAACAACTTATTTCGATAGCTAACACACTCCTCGCAGACTCCGTGTCTCCGAGTTAATTCTTTACATTTGATATTTTAGTGTGTTTCGTTTTACTATTTTCGTGTGTTTCCCTTGTAATTTATGCATTTTCTTCTCGGGCAAATCTAGTGTTAGACAAAGAGCGGTATCTACTGAACCACATACCTCCGTCCTAACAGCTGACCCTAACAACCACATAGACCTCCCTCTATGACGATCACAGGGAGTGCTAGACATCTACCAGCTGATACAAAACATCTCAATATGAAATTAGAAGAGTTGGTTCAATATGGAGGGTTGGGTCAACTGATAAGGGAGACTTTAGTCCATGACGCAGACGCTGCTGTAATGACGGAACAGCTAGGCAAGAAACAAGTCCACGGTGGAGGTTCAAATATGGTTGCGTGAATGGGGATGGGGAAGAATGTATACAAATCTATTGGTCTGGACTCTGGACTAGTCGGAAGCAAGGGCATGGATGGGGATTTCCGTTTTTTTAATGGGTTTTATTATATCAAAAGCAAACGTAAATAAATGACGGAACAGAGAAAGTAATGGACGACGACAAATAAATCAACAATGCATACATCGTGCTTCATTATTGTTTTACTCGTGCAATGTTTTTATTTTTTTTCACGGATCCAATCCTTTAACAAAAATATTTCAACACATACTTATCTCCTTAATGAGAGTGTAAGGAACAACTAGGATGTAATAATACTATGAGAGTTATACTTTTTATCTCGATATAAACTGCGTCATATTGGACAACTGCCCAATGACGGTTTGAGGTGGCCATCTACATGGATGCCCTACGAAACATATTATAAATAAAACTCGTCTTTATTTAGGTCAATTTGATAAATTTTTGGCCTTGCCATTATGAGAGAAAAAATAAGCACATTATCGATACACAAGGAGGCCACTACTCCCAAAACAACAAAACCTAAATCGCAAAATGTCCGAGGCTCCTCGACAGCAATAACCTAGAGGCTCCTCGACAGCAAATCAGCAATTACCTATAGAGAAACTATAAAAGCATACTAAAAGATACATTATAATGCTCCCGAGCCAAAAGAGGTACAACATACCACAATCTACTTTCATATGATCCCATCACAAGTGGAATCTGGGTGCTCATGAAGTTTCTCCTCCAACAGCAACAACCTCAGCTTGTCTCATAAATTTCCTTTCGTTCGCCTCATCATATCGACGAATTCTCCAAAAACTGTAAAACAAGTGAATGAAAGAAGATTAATCCCGCTTTTAAGATATGTTTCAACAGTTTTTGACATGCAGTTAGGCTTTAGAGCATCACTCATAAATAGGCCAATTCTGTAACACCAGAATATATTGAAGTGTTAGACTGATCTCATACAAAATTCACTGGTAGCGCATAAGACCAGCAGCTAGGTTATTTACAGGTGGATAAAAGATGCATTTACAACAAAACTTAATGGCCATTATAATTACCAAGGTCAGAATCATGAGGACCAGGAGACGCCTCTGGGTGATACTGGAGAGACATAATGTTCATAGCTGGGAAGGCAAGACCAGCACAGCTCCCGTCATTAAGATTAACGTGTGTCACTTCAACTCCCTCTGGTAGGGTTGCAGGGTCTACTGCATAGTTGTGGTTCTGCGCCACAATACATAAATAAATAAATAAACAATGATTAAACATACAACTATACAAGTGACCAACCAAAATAACTATGTATTTCTTAATTAATTACTTGATTGATGAGCTGTGTATCATAATATCTTATAATGTGAGACAGTCTCATATACTCCCTCCGTCCTAATCATTTGCTTACCTTTGATTAAAATACCCCTCAGAAAGAATAAAAACGGTAAACAAATGGGTGAGACGGAGGGAATAACTTTTCTGTGATTTTCATAATTTACCAAAAAGAATTACCTGTGAACTAATTTCGACCTGGCCATTCTTCATATTACGGACAGGATGGTTTCCTCCATGATGACCAAACTTCATTTTGTAGGTTTTACCACCCAAGGCCTGTCCAAGCAACTGGTGTCCCATGCATATTCCGAAAATGGGAGCCTGTCCAAGCAATGCTTTCACTGATTCAACAGCATATGGAACTGCTGATGGATCTCCGGGACCGTTGCTGAAAAGAATACCATCTGGTTTCATTTTCAGCACCTCAGATGCAGGCCATGTTGAAGGGACAACTGTGATTTTACATCCATACGATGCCAAGCGCCTCAAAATGTTTTGCTTGACTCCGAAATCATAAGCGACGACCTTCGTGTTTAGCATATCACAAAGAAAAATCAAATTAAAACAGAACCCGTACAGTTTATTAGATTCGAAAGTAAGATATTGGGTATAGAAATGTACATTGAAAGATTCTCCATGTCGACCATCTACATTAAACTCCCAGTTATCTTCAGTTTTATCAACCCATTGATAAGGAGCCTGACATGTTACACCACTTATCAAATCAACTCCTGCACAAAGGAAAGCCGAAATTCAAGTATACACTATACATCATTTTATATTCTTTCCAATCACGGCAGGCAGTAAGCTCACCAACTATGTCCCAAGAACGAGCAGTTTCTAAGAGTTGCTCATCAGATTTTGATTTTTCTGTACTCAACACACCAATAAGGCTCCCATCTTCCCGCAGTCTACGAGTGATGGCACGAGTATCCACATCATCTATCTCATGAACCAAAATAATCCGAAGAAGTCAGCAACTAGAATACACAAACCAAATAGAATTGCCTTCTAAGAAAAACCGTGTCATACCAAAAAAAAGGATTCCAACTTACATATACCCATGATGTTCCTCTTTGCTAAATAATCTCCAAGACTATCAACACATCTCCAGTTAGAAGTGCTACAAGAACAAACAATTTTTTCAAAAAAATATCATCAACGGCATGGGCGTAGCTACTAAGTAGCATGGGGTAACACTTGCTACCGGCTACCGCGCTACCCCAAACACAAAAGACCTGGTTAAGAAGAGTAATTTCTGCTACCCCAAAAAAGAGCTGAAATGCTATCATTAGTTATAAAACTTAGCGTACAAAATTTGCAGGTAAATGTTTGTGGTTAGTTGGTAAGTGCAGTAGTTTGGTAGCTATGCAACCAGAGTTTGACTCCGTTTAGCACAACTTATAAATTATTTTTGCGATCGCAAGGTTGTGCTCACTGCATGCCGCCACACTTGAGTGTTAAAATATAGTACTACTATAGATTTAATTATTAGAGTTACGGAGTTGATTTTATAGTTAGAAGATAATAAAGTTATAGAGTATAAATATTAGCTAAAAACCGAAAATCAACATTGTTGTTCTTTTTGAAACCAATACAGTATAAAGTTTTTTCAATCTGATCAAAATAAAAAGTGTAACATCCGCTACACTGGTGGTTGCTAATCATGAGTATGTAATTTAGATACGAGTATATGTCATTATAGTTTTCGCGACTTATAAATTTTAGGACTATTTATGGTAAAAGTTTTTGCTACCCCAAACTTAGAATCCTCTACCTGATGCTCAAGCTTCTGATCACCAGCCCAGCAAGAAAACACTGCCTCGATTCTTCATCATCTAAAATGACAGAATCCGCTATATTAGTTTCCGATCTCTGATGGATAAAATTGCCAATACAAAACCTAACTTATCCGAAATACTCACCAAAATTAACACCAGTGTTGCCAATATGAGGGTTAGTCATCAACACAAACTGGCCCGCGTAACTAGGGTCAGTCAAAATTTCCTGATACCTGAATTGTAAAAAAAATGTTTATAACCCTGCTACTAGAAACATAAGCTTGCTTCTTTCTTTCAATAAGTCCCTCTTAAAACGGGTCAAATAGCATTGTGTTTTATCGGTATGCTATTTGACCTGTCTAAAGGTTAAGACAAATACTTCCGTTTTAAATGAGAATTTGTGTCTTTCAAATATGAAAGCGCGGGTTTTACCCGGTTAAAGAAGTATTGAACACAACTTCACCAACTTGTGTTCCAGTAGCACCAAAAGATTTCGCGTTCCAGATAGAACCATCTTCAAGCACTAACCTAGCATCAGATACCTTCCATGGTCTGCTTCCATTACCTATAATTTCAACAAGACGAAAGTAATACTATCGCTTAAATCTTAAGATATGTCCGTATAAAGTTTAAAATATCTCAGTTTAAATATAAGTAACAACGAACACATAAATTGTGGTTTAGATATTTACCGAGAGAGAGGGCGGGAGAGGCGGCGGCAGCGGAGGAAGAAGCGTGGACGGTGATGCGGCGGCGGATGGACGGCGATAGGAGAGAAATGGTGGCGGATTGAATGCGGAAGAGAATAGATGAAGTTGAGGTTTTTGTGTCTAAAAATGGTGACAGTGATGATGAGTGCGGAGCTATGGCCGCCATTGTTAGGGTTTTCAGAGGTTTTGAGAGAGGATTTTTTTTTCTCTTCCTCTTAAAAATTGATGTAGGTTTAGACAGTGATGCAGTGTGTTTTTGTGTCTTTCGGAAATGATGTTTCTCGTTTCTTTAAGACGAGTCAAATACATATCATCAAAATAATCAAATTATAATACAGAAAATTATAATTTTATGCTTATAGTCTTAAAATTATTTAAAAAATCAATTTCTATTAAAATTAGAAGATTAATCTTTGATATTCGCATTAATAGATGAAAAAGCTTCGATACTCTAAAAACAATCTTAGATATCTCCGTAGACTCTAATTTATACGAGTTATTAAATATGTTAATTCACAACGTAAAATGTTTGTAAAAATTTAGCAAATTTGAAAATTTATAACGATTTCCAATAAATTAAAATGTCATGTTTAATTATGGATAATAATACTAAGTATTTTTGCAGATTAATTCTGAATTTTATCTACACGTTAAATGTAGCCATTTTAACCATAAATGTGACCATGTGAAAAACAATTTGTTTTATAATTTAGAAAATGGTGCTACGTGCTAGTAACATTTTGCCTTAAATGAATTACATTTGACGTGTCTTCAGCAAGATCCATTGACCCATATTATCCATATTTGACCCGTCAGAGGCTTACCGCTTATGAGATACACTAGCTTGATCGATATTGCATATTGAGTTATTGACTCAACCTCCGTCTAAGTAAGACTAGCTGACTATTTGACGGCATCCCATTACAATTTACAAATATACAATCCACTCGACCAAAAAACAAGTAAACAAAAACACACACCAAATGGCGGCGGCGGCGGCGGCGATAACACCACAGTCAGCAACCTCGATACGATATGAAGCAAACTCTCTCTCCTCCCGAACTTCATCACTCTTTCGTCCTCACTCCCTCACTTTCTCCGCCTTGCATTCTCTCTCCTCGCCGTCCATCCGCCGACAAATCATCACCGCCTCCGCCACTTCCTCCGCCACCACTGCATCTCCGCCGTCTTCCTCCCTTTCTCTAGGTCTTCTTATCCATCGTTTTTTTATTTACTTTCATTTTATTGATTATTTTATTTTATGTTGCATGCTAGGGTTTATTGTTGCTGACTAATTTATTTGTGGGAGTCATTGAGGCACTAGGGTAACGTTGTTGCCGAGTTTTGTCTTTTGAAATCGTGGCGGAACTAGGGGATCAGTAGGCCAATCGCCCGAATTATTTCATTGATATTTCACTTCGTCCCCTAAATAGAAAGCCTGGTTTCCTTACTGTTGAAATTTTCAATTGTTTTGCTATTGTCATTTGAAACTTTTTTGAGTTTATTAGCCAAATGCGCCTTTTGGTTGTCAATGCAAATGCTTTCCGCTTCTGTAAGATAATGCTGATGATCGTTATGAAGTTGGATCCCTCTATTCAATTTGGGGGATTTTGCGTTCACATTTTGTCTCCGAAGGGGAGTAAACTGCAATGCCTATTGAACACTAGCCTCTTTTTACATGAACAAAAAGAAGTAAAACACGAGAGTTTAAATGAATAAATTTGTTCTATCCGTGGTGTTGCGGTGTTTAATATGTGTACTTGGGGCTGGTTAAAGATGTTGTAGATTGGTTTGGTAAAGGTTTTGAAGATCATTATGACCAAATTTTACTGCATTTTGTGAGTTTAGCTGTGACAATGGGTACTGCAACCATTACGGTAGCCAAGATTGATAGTACGTTGTCGGTTGCTTGTGGTTGAATGTTGTCTTCCTTGTCCTCTCTATACTTAATTAGTATGTACCGCCTCCATTCCTTTTGAGTTGCTCCCTTACAGTTGCTTAAGATAGTGATTTTAAGTTTCTCTTCTTTGCAATACCGTTACCCTGTTCGTTTTTGGTCCCAAGCAGCTACAATGACGGAATATTCACTCTTTGAATCTTTGAGGAAAGTAAAATCAAGGATAATGTGTAAATTTACTGTTGTATATCGAAGAACAGAGTAATCTTTGTTGATTGTGTCAATTCTTGAGGAAGTAATTATAAAGTGGCGGGAATGCATCATTAAAGCTTAGGAGAAGAGATTAAGATTGTTGTATATAAATAAGATATGGTGGCAGCTAAGGGGTGAGGTTGACATGGGTAGATCATGCCGACAAACAAATTTATATGCACCTTTGACAAGTTAATACTCCCTCCGTCCCATTCATTTGTTTGTCTTTTATATTCTTTGTGAGGGGTATTATAATCAAAGGCAAACAAATGATTGGGACGCAGGGATTAATGTGTTTCCTACACAAATCATTTGGTTGATGTTTTTGCTTAAGGATTTGTACAAATATTACAAAGTACTGAAAATCTTCTTTTTGCCTAAGCATTTGGGCAGCGATTATTCTTTTTCGCTTTGATTAGGAGCAGGGATAAATGTAATGTCACTGTGGCAATTAGAGGGATTCCTTAGATGTTGTTAGAGCCCCCAGTTGTTTCCTTTTTTCCATTCGCTGTTTTCATTAATTATTTGCCCACCTCCCTTGTATACTATGGAAACTTCCTTTCAACTTTCCCTTTCGTTGAATGCTTCTCTGTTGAGCATAAATTGGGTAAAATAGTCAAAAGTTACGTCTGAGTACCATACTCTTTGTGTTTCCCAAAGAGATAAACTGTTTGTTGATTACTTGTTTTTTTTATAAGGCGTTGGTTATTCTTCGGGTTAGAAATATGATGATATACAGCAAAATGGCGCAACAAACTCTGAATGCTCCATGTATCCTGTTGAGTGTTGACTGCTGTTGCAGAGTATTGTTACATTTATGATGTAATTTTCATTATTGATCATCCCAAAGCAACCTCTTTGGGTTGGTTAACACGAGGATACGGCTCCATACGTCTGACCCTTTACCTGCCTTCTTCGAGAGCTGTTGAGGCACTTGGGTCGTGTTACTAAAAGGCGGTTGTAAGGCGTTGGGAATTGAATAATAATTAAAGAATAGGAGGAGAAGGTTGAAGGTGTTCAGTTTAGCTTTTATGTTTGTTTGTTCATTCTCTTGTCGGAATTGATTCCGGATGTTTGCTAATTTGATACTTCTTTTGAATTTCATGGGATTTTTTGGTACAAAAATTTGTTATAAGCTTAGTATGTAATGCTCTCAAACTAGCTTTGTAAAGGGATGCAGTGAATTTTCCTTCTCATCCTTGAAGACTAACTTTGTTCAGTATTTTATGAGTTATTATTATATCTATCTCAGAGGATTGGTCCCATTTGTAATTTATGTTTGATAGGGGGAACACTTGTGATTCATTGTAATCTATGTTTGTTAGGGGGAACCCTTGTGCTCCTGATGATTCATATAACATTTCTACTTTCTTTTTTTTGGTGAACATTTAACATTTCTACTTTGAAAACATGTTTAATTCATTAGCTTTGCCAATATATTTACAGCATTCTTATTTCTTCTGTTTTTTTTACAGAGAAAGTAGATAAAAAGGATTTCTTGCACATCACTGACTATGATAAGTCTACAATCTTGAAGATCCTAGATCGAGCAATAGAGGTTAAAGCCTTACTAAAATCAGGAGATCGGTCGTTTCAGCCATTCAAGGGCAAAACTATGGCTATGATATTTGCAAAGCCATCCATGAGGACACGAGTATCGTTTGAGACAGGGTTTTCCTTGTTAGGAGGGCACGCAATATACTTGGGACCCGATGACATTCAAATGGGTAAACGTGAGGAAACTCGAGATGTTGCTCGTGTACTCTGTCGTTATAATGACATTATTATGGCTCGTGTGTTTGCTCATCAGGTATGTTGGCGAGTTTCTATGACAGTTTTGTAACTTTGGTAAGTAAGGCGAAGTTATGTGATGACTTGTTTTTTTTCCTATTATTTGATGCTTTAATGAATCTCTATTATATCTAGTAAGTTTTATAAAAGGCGAGCTTTAAGAACTGTTCTTTTAATGTATCACATTGTTTTGCATGTTTGTTACTTGTTTTGAAACTAGAGGTCTGACTTTGATAGAGTGCTGGGATATTCAATTTAGGAATACAGGCTTTTAAAGCCATGAAAACCTGCTTGTATAGTTGTATACCCATTTTAATAATTTCCTCACTACACTGTTTGAGAGACACGCTTAAAACTTTAGAAAGTTGCTGTTACATCCTTTATTGGACATTTGTTCTTGGTTATCAAAGTTCAGTGGGTACGTGATATCATTTTCCGACTTGATGGAGCAATGTTTTGATTAAAGCCCTATGTCCTGCAAAGGAGACAATTTTCCCAGAATTGGACCTACTCCCTCATCTTTCGACTCTAGTTTTTTGAGCTAAAGATCTTATATTTTACGCTCTGTTGCTCCTTTAATCCCTAGTGTACATTAATATTGCTGTTAAAGATGATTAGAATATTCTTGCAGTAAAAAGTTGCTTCTTGTCTTTCTAGACTTTGAAGACATTAAATCTTTGTTAGTCTACCATGCTTTTCTAGTAATCGTTTAGGTAACCGCTAACCTTTTTAAACATTGAGAAGAGTTGTCCATCTCCTTTCCCTTTTCTTTTTGGTTGTCCTAGCTAATTTTTTCCTTACAGACATGCATGACTACAGCTAATGGAACTATTGTTTGTTTACAGGACATTCTTGACCTAGCTAAGTATGCCTCTGTTCCTGTTGTCAATGGCCTGACCGATTACAATCACCCTTGCCAAATCATGGCTGATGCTCTCACGATGATTGAACATGTTGGAGGCATTGAAGGAACCAAGGTGAAATTTTGTCTACATTCAATCTCTTGGGAAAGTTCATATTGTTCTCTCTTTTTGGTGGGCCTTGGTCTTGGGGATGATGCATAGTTGCATACAACATGTAGTTGGTGTCAAAATATCATTCATCATCCTCTGTTGAATTTACTGATGTCATTGTTTTTACTTGCATTTTGTAATTTGACCTAGCCATTTCAGCGTATATAGAGCTGAATTTGGGGGACACTAACTGGCAGATGCACGTTATAGGACCCGAGGTCCTTTGACACCGGAAAGGTTAAAGTTGTGTGTTTTGCCCTTTTTTGTACTTATTCAAAAAAATTAAATTCTAAATTTTGTATAAAAGGTATCTTCATATATTCACGGTACCCCAGAAATTTTCCTGGATCCGGAGTCATTAGTTGTCCATTCAACTATACATTCTACTGGTTTATCTTATATTGACTTCATTTGACCAGGTGGTTTATGTTGGGGATGGAAACAATATTGTGCATTCCTGGCTACTCCTGGCAGCAGTTATTCCTTTCCATTTTGTATGTGCATGCCCCAAGGGATTTGAACCTGATCAGAAGACGGTAGAGAAGGCCCGAGCAGCTGGAATCAGCAAAATAGAGATCACTAATGATGTAAAAGACGCTGTTATTGGTGCTGACGTAGTTTACTCTGACGTTTGGGCTAGCATGGGCCAGAAAGAAGAAGCTGAGCACCGTCGGAAAGTCTTCCAAGGATTTCAGGTAAGATGACTGAAAAAGCTTACCTATTGACTTTTCATGCTTGATAAAGCACCAGGTGGCCTCATCAAATTCCCCAAATTTGTTAGAAATACGGTTTCACACAATACTTTACTTAGATCGTCCTATCTACCTTACTAATTACGCATTAATACAAACGTCATTAATATTGTGTCTTATCCTAACTCCATCCCAAATTCATTGTTCTCATTTGACTTGGTAGTCAAAGTTAACCATGTTTGACCATCATCAAAGTCGATTTGGGACATTATAAATGGGATAAAGGGAGCTAATCAGTTAAATTTTATATGGGGAAATTGTCTCCCAAGAGAGACTAAGTGACCAACACCATTGAAGTAGGGTGGCCTCGTCTGATGACTTTTTTGATTTTACAATCAGGTGGATGAGACACTGATGAAGTTAGCAGGACCAAAGGCCTACTTCATGCACTGTTTGCCTGCTGAGAGAGGTGTCGAAGTGACTGACGGAGTCATTGAAGCCCCCAACTCCATAGTGTTTCCTCAAGCTGAGAACCGTATGCATGCTCAAAATGCAATTATGCTACACGTGCTTGACGCCTGATTATCAAGTCGACATCTTCTGAGCTCGTACTGTATCTGTGTTCTTATGTTTTCTGGAGAAGTCAGAAATGTAGGATTTGTAGGCTTTGATCTCTCCAACATGTTATCGGTATCTATTACTCCTGCTAGTTGGTGACTGATTGGACCGATATATCGGTAACGAATGTGGGTCACAGTCCTCACAAAGAACTTTGTTTGACTTGCCTTTCACAATCAGCGGCTGTTAAACCAAATAACTTTCCTACCAAGTGACTCGGAATCAGATCCAAGTACATTGCCATTTTTTTTGGTGTAGATCATTCGGTTTAATCCGAATTCGAGCCGGGTAGGATCATTAGGGCGGTAAAGCGCTCTCTCATGAGTTTTGACACTAGTGCATTCCCAAAGCTCGAACACGAGACCTCTCGTCAAGCTAGAACAACGACAATGTTACAGTGATATAATTAGCTTGTATTTGAGTGACATTGAACAAAACGGTAAAATTACTCATCACGCATTGGAAAAAAATAAGCTCAATTTCGATTACTAATGGGACAATTTGTTGATTTAAGCTTGCATTAACACATGAACAAAAGCTCAATTAAATGATACTATCATTCCCAAAAATGTAGGCAACAACATTTCAACATCAAATTAATACCAAAAACCTAAACCCTAGAAACGCAATTGATCAATGCCAGAAACATCAATTCCAGTCTTCTTAACAGAATCAAACAAAGGAATAACAATCTTCCGAAAATGAATGGGACGAGAAATCTCCTCAGCAATGTCGATATCAACATCAGAAACACCCAATTCAACAAGTCGAAACCCTAATTTCTCCCCAACACGGGAGGCGATACGAGCGTCCCAGAAATGGTGAGAGCGCGGGTAACGGTGGAGATGAGCGCGATAATGAGGGATGAATTCTTGTTCCGATGAGGACGCCATTGCGATAATTGAATGAGTGGTGGTATTCGTGACCTGTGCCGTAAGTTTACGACAGCTTAGGACTAGTCGTAGGAGATGTTGTGGTGTTCTAATTATTGTTGTTGGTGTCGACATTTTTTAGGCGTTGAGGAGTAGAGATTGTGTCACGTTTGAGTTTATTAGTTATTGACTTCTTCGTGTGATTGCAAGAAAACTAGATATAGGATTATTGGCAAATAATAATAATAATATCTCAACTCGTGTGACCGCATACATTTTTACTTAGACTAAGGCCCTGTTCTTTTGGACTTAAACTCACCCCCTTTAAGTTCAGTTCAGCTCCTATAAGTTCAGTTCAGCTCCTATAAGTTCAGTTCAGTTCAGTTCAGCTCCTATAAGTTCAGTTCAGCTCCTATAAGTTCAGTTCAGTTCAGTTCAGCTCCTATAAGTTCAGTTCAGCTCATATAAGTTCAGTTCAGTTCAGCTCCTATAAGTTCAGTTCAGTTCAGCTCCTATAAGTTCAGTTCAGTTCAGTTCAGCTCTTATAAGTTCAGTTCAGAAAAGTTCAATTCTTACAAATTAAGTTTAGAAAAATTATACGAAATATATTATTTATGAAAACCGATATAAAAACATTTGACATTAATTATTGGATACATACTGTAGAGTGTAAGGGTTGTTAGAGTTAGTTACTAAAATAAACTAACTCTAACCGACTCATAGCTACAACATATATATATATACTCATGTAAGAAGTTGGCTAATAGATTGATATAACTTTAGCTGTCTACTTCTCTCTACTCTTAATCAATATACAAACATCTTAACTATATGTTTATATAGTTTCATATGGTATCAGTGTATACTCGCTTCCGCACATAATACAATCAAGAATCATTGCTAAATCATTGATCAATCTCCATAATCATGGCAAATCTTGAATTAAATCAAGATTCTCTCTATTCACCATTAGACGATCCATTCTTCTTGTCTTCCACTGATCAACCTGGTTTGAAGCTTTCAGAATTTCAGTTTGATGGCAACAACTTCAGACATTGGCAGCGTCAAATCATTCAAGCTCTTCTCTCCAAAAATAAGGTTGGATTCATATCTGGTGAATGCTTGATTCCAGATAAAACAGACAAAAGATATAATGCTTGGGTAAGATGTGATCTTTTTGTAACAAGATGGATTCTCAATTCAATGACCAAAAGCCTGCATGATAATTTTCAATATGCACATTCTGCCAAGCATTTATGGTCAGAAATTGTTGAAAGGTATGGCCAATTGAACATTCTTGAGCTATATGAGTTAAAGAAAGAACTTAGTAATCTCAAGCAAGAAAATACATCCTTACTTGAATACTATGCAAGAATCAAGAACACCTGGGAAAGCATTGAACAGATGGATCCTGTTCCACAATGTGTATGTGGAATTATGTCTAAGTGTAGCTGTAATCTGTTTAAGCGTCTTGCTGATAGGGAGACACAAACTAAACTAATCCAGTTATTAATGGGATTACAAGCTGGCTATGAGCAAGTTCAATCATCATTGCTTTCAATGGATCCTTTGCCTCCGGTTAACAAGGCTTTGGGGGTTTTACAAAAGATTGAGAAACAAAAATCAATTAATGACAATGCTGGTACTACTGTAATTGAATCAGTAGCATATGCAGCCAAGAAAAGATTTGGTTCTAATAACCCAGAGGATAATTCAAGGTGGAAGAGATCCAAGGATGCAGTTTCTACTCAATCATCATATCTTTGTACTCAGTGTGGCAAATCTAATCATAAGACTGAGGATTGTTATCAGTTACAGACTTGTCTGTTTTGTGACATTAAAGGGCATATTATTGAGAATTGCTACAAATTCAAGTCATACAAGAACAAGAAAGCTAAGGGTTTGATAACTACTGGACCCATAGGCAAAAATTTTCAACGACCTGCTAATCATGTTGAGGTTTGCAGCAGTAATCAGGACACAGAATATTTTCCTGTTTCTCAATACAATCATGTTCCTGTCACATCTGATCTTAGTGTTCAAGGGCCAGGGATTTCTTCATCTTTTGTTCCTACTGTAAATACTCCTCAAGTATCTTCAGAGTTTGTTCAAGGCATTGTTGATTCTGTAATGAATAAAGTACTTCAAACACTATCTGACAAGTCTGTTCCACCCACTGATTCTGTTCAGCAACCTTACAGTCATTTTGCAGGTATTACATCTTTTACAAATACATGTTTTCATGATCATAAGCATTGGGTAATTGATACTGGAGCGTCTGATCATATGACATCTGATTTGTCATTATTATGTGATATTGTTTCTTTGTCTAGACCATTGTTTGTAAGTTTACCTGATGGAACTGTTAAGATGGTCCATAAGAAAGGTACAGCATATTTAGGCAGCAAAATAATCTTGACTGATGTCTTGATTGTGCCAGATTTTGGCCCTAATTTGTTATCTGTTGCCAAGTTAATTTCTAACTCAGGATTGTTTGTTACTTTCCTTACTAATTGCTGTTTATTTCAGGACCTTTCAAGTAAAATTGTGGTAGCACAGGGCAACAGATCTGGAGATTTATATCATCTTAGGATTTCTAGTGATCACACAGCTTTTCATTCTGTTAAAACTGTTAGACATGTTGATGTAGGTTTATTTCATGCTAGGTTGGGTCATACTTCTTTACAAAAGATGAAATATGTAAACAAAGAAGCTATGAAAGGAATCAATAAATTGTATTGTGATACTTGTATGTTGTCCAAACATCACTCTTTGCCTTTCAATAGAAGTATTTCTCATGCTGTCAATTGCTTTGATATTATTCATATGGATCTTTGGGGGCCTTATAAACACCCAGCCATGTCAGGAGCTCAATCCTTCTTGACCATTCTAGATGACCATTCTAGGAATACTTGGACTTTTTTGATTCAGAACAAGACCCAGGTCCCTAGCCTTATTAGAAACTTCCTCACTTTTATTGAAACTCAGTTTAATACCAAAATAAAGATTATAAGATCTGATAATGGAACTGAGTTCTTTCAGTCACAATGCCATGAGCTTTTTGATCTAAAGGGTATTATCCATCAAAGGAGTATTGTTGGTAGGCCTCAACAGAATGGCAGGGTAGAAAGGAAACATAGACATTTGTTAGAGGTTGCAAGGGCTCTTAGATTACATGCTAATCTTCCCATCAAATTCTGGGGTGACTGCTTATTAACTGCAACATATCTCATCAATAAACTGCCTTCTGCTATTCTTGATTGGAAAACTCCTTATGAAATTTTGTTTAAACAACAACCTACTTATGATGAGCTCAGAGTTTTTGGTACATTATGTTATGCTACTAGACCACCAACTATCAAAGATAAGTTTGTAGCAAGGGCAAGAAGATGTATCCTAATTGGGTACCCACCTTATCAGAAAGGTTATAAACTATATGATTTGGTCACTCATGATACTTTTGTTAATAGAGATGTGGTTTTTTATGAGCATTCTTTTCCTTTCAAAGACAATATGGCTGCTGCTATACCTGCTGGTTCAGATTTTTTAACTGATTTAGATGTTCAAGAAAGCTATGTACCTGTTCTTCAGAGTAAGACAATTGATACTAGTATTAGTACACCACATATTGCTGTCAACCAAGGTACTTCTGTTACAAATACTAATCTTCAAGGACAAGGTGTTACTCCTATTGTAAGAAGATCCAACAGAGACAGGAAGTTATCAGTTAGATTGGCAGATTATCATTGTTCAGATCAAGCTGCAGCTAAATCTGTTCAGTCTGCAAGAACTTTTGCTTTTCATTCTGCTGTTCTACAGCAAAATTCTGACTTTGATCCAGAATATAATGCTACTTTGAGGAAGGTTATTCAGGAAGAAGAACCTAGCTATTACAGTCAGGCTTGTAAAGATTCCAGGTGGATTTCTGCTATGGACAAAGAACTGCTGGCTTTAGAAACAAACAATACCTGGATCTTGACTGAATTACCTAATGACAAGAAAGCTATAGGCAGCAAATGGGTATATAAAATTAAACATAGACCAGATGGTACTATTGAAAGATTCAAGGCAAGGCTGGTAGCTAAAGGGTTTAATCAAGTTAAAGACAAAGATTACAAGCACACATTTTCTCCTGTAGCAAAATTCACAACTGTAAGAACTTTACTAGCTGTGGCTGCTGTTAAGGATTGGACTCTATTTCAGCTAGATGTCAATAATGCGTTTCTTCATGGGTTTATTGAGGAAGAGGTTTACATGAGACCACCTCAAGGGTATACAAAAGCTAAAAAAGGGCAAGTTTGCAAGCTTGTTAGATCTCTATATGGATTGAAACAAGCTTCAAGACAATGGAATCAAGAGTTAACTAAGTTTTTGGTACATTTGGGGTTTGAGCAGTCCAAGAATGATTACTCACTCTTTACTAAGCAAGATGCACTAACACACAAACTTGCTATTGCTTTAGTTTATGTAGATGATATCCTGCTAACTGGTGATGATCTTACTACCATAGCTCACTTAAAGACTGAGTTGCATCAAAAGTTTACCATTAAGGACCTTGGTGTTATGAGGTATTTTTTAGGATTAGAAATTGGAAGGAATAAATCTGGTATTATGCTGAATCAAAGAAAGTATGTTCTGGACATCATTAAGGATGCAGGTTTTGAAGACTGCAAACCAGTAGCCTTTCCTATGCAGAAAGGATTGAAGCTTTCTACTGAACAAGGTGATCTATTACCTGAACCAGAGGTTTACAGGAGGCTTATAGGAAGACTATTATACTTGAGTCTTACTAGGCCTGACATAGCCTACAGTGTTCAGCATCTAAGTCAGTTTCTGAGCAAACCAAGGGAGCCTCATTACCAAGCTGCACAGCATCTCCTAAAGTATTTAAAGGGTACTGTCAATGCTGGCCTCTTCTATTCTGCAAAGTCTGCCATAAATATACAAGCTTACAGTGATGCAGATTGGGCGTCTTGTGCATTCAGCTGCAAGTCTCTCAGTGGCTATTGTATATTCTTAGGGCAGTCACTCATCTCTTGGAAAACAAAGAAACAAGTGACTGTTAGCAAGAGTTCTGCAGAAGCAGAATATAGAAGTATGTCATATACTTCTAGTGAACTGGTGTGGTTAGTAGGGTTGTTCAAGGATTTCAGGATACAAATCCCTCTTCCAATACCTCTTCATTGTGATAATCGAGCTGCACAACACATAGCACAGAATCCAGTGTTTCATGAAAGAACGAAACATCTGAATATTGATTGTCACTTTGTCAGAGACAAACAGCAAGAAGGGTTTTTACAGACACACCATGTTCGCAGTGGCTTACAGCTTGCTGATATAATGACTAAGGCATTGGGCAAGCAGGAACATCTCTTCTTTACAAGAAGGCTAGGTCTGAGATTACTTCAAAATTCTATTGTTCAAGATGATTCATCTTGAGGGGGGCATGTAGAGTGTAAGGGTTGTTAGAGTTAGTTACTAAAATAAACTAACTCTAACCGACTCATAGCTACAACATATATATATATATACTCATGTAAGAAGTTGGCTAATAGATTGATATAACTTTAGCTCTCTACTTCTCTCTACTCTTAATCAATATACAAACATCTTAACTATATGTTTATATAGTTTCATACATACATTATCATTGAGACCGCCCGAAGAAATTGTAGAGTATTTCAACTATCGATATTCATTATTTTTGAATGAAAGTTGAAATGACATTTGGTTAATTGAAAAAAAGGTGGAAGATGTTAACAAAATATGCTCTAAATGTCACAAAAGTATCAAATGTCTATTATTGTTTCTACATTCACACTCCATAATTTTATAAGGATGCATACTCTTGGAATACCTATTATACAACATGACGTGAATATTCAAGAAACAGTAGATTCAGACATGTTTGATTATAAGCGGGAAAATGCCATGTTCAAGATACGAAACAAGATAGTAAAAAAACATTTGGCGAGACAATGGATTCGTTGTTTCGAGTGGTAGTGAAGATGAAGAAGAAAGTGATGAGGAAGATGATGATATAGAAATAGATAGTTAAAAAACGATGTAATATGTAATTTATTTTTTTATCGTAATGTAAACGTAGTAATCTGTATCAACAAACAAATGTATATAAATCGGAATAATTTTATTATCTTACCTTATGTTTTAGAGTATATTTTTTTTTGTATGACAACCCTTTCCAAAAGATAATGATTATAATAAAGTTCAGTTTAGTAAAGTTTAGATTATATAAGTTCTATTCAATTAAGTAAAATTAAGTTCAGAAAAGTTCAGCTCCTATAAGTTCAGTTCAATTCAGCTCCTATAAGTTCAGTTCAGCTCCTATAAGTTCAGTTCAGTTCAGCTCTTATAAGTTCAGTTCAGTTCAGCTCCTATAAGTTCAGTTCAGCTCCTATAAGTTCAGTTCAGTTCAGTTCAGCTCCTATAAGTTCAGTTCAGCTCCTATAAGTTCAGTTCAGAAAAGTTCAGCAAAATTCAGTCCAAAAGAACAGGGCCTAAGTTTTTTATTAGTATGGGAGTGTGATACTAGATAGTATTTCGGCTGCCCACTAAAAGTGGTAAATAAACCCCTCTACTTTGCTTTGAAGTGAAATTTAACCCCTTAACTTTACTTTGTAGTGATTTAGCCCCTTAACTTTGCTGCTAAGTGAAATTAAACCCCTTTTATTTTGTCTAGCCAAAATCTCATGGAAAAGTCAATATATCATCAAAATCTCGTCATTGATTCACCGCCAAATACAATAATTTTACTCGAATACATTTCAACCACTAAAATACAGTGGTACACATAGTATATATACATATATTATGAGTATTTCGTATTACTATATAAAGAAAATAAAACTATATTCCTTTATGTCGCAGTTCTCTCTTCCAATCTACCAAATTTCTTTCTATGGTAAAACTTCATTATCAAATATTCATTGGTTAATCTTTTACATTTTTTGCAAGTAATGTTTTAATTAATGGTAAATAAATAATTGTGACGAATGGAGTATTTACTAATCTTACAGTTTTATTAAAAGGGGAATGAACTAATACAAATATACAATACATGAGAAATAAAGAAGATAATACTTCATAGTCTTGAGTTCATTTTTACCTAGTCTTTTGTAGCTCCACTAAAAAAATTCAAGCCATTCATAAGATCAATTAGCTGAATTCAAGTTTTCCTTATAACGTAATTGATTTTTGATTTATTCTTTGGCTTTGTACTCTACTCTGTACTCACACTCTACTACGGTGCTACACTTGAAGAAAAGCCATAAATATTCACAAATTCTCATTTGTGACGAACACTGTCCGTCGCAAGCTTAAGACGGATACCATATTCTCTCACAAAATACCCATCAAGGGTGAGTGGAGAAGCACATGGGGGGTGTCCACCTTGTCCCCTCTACCCATTTCCTCTCACAAAATACCCGTCGCAAGATCCGATCCGTCGCAAACAAGACCTACTGATAAATATTTTGTTCATCTTTCGATCATTTATTTGTCTTTAAATAAAATATTCTGCTGTAAAAAAACTTAAAATAGTCCTCACAAACAATAAAAAAATACAAATAAATAATTGAGACAGAGACAAAGGGAGTAAAAAACTAGAGAAGTATTTATGATGCCATTGAGACTGGCGGAAAAAAAAACTTAGGCTTGTGATTTGTGAGTGTCGGAGTTGGAATAGACTTCGCTAATCATAATAAGGTGGGTCTTTTCTTCGTTCGGGGACTTGAACGATGGGCTCGCTGATGCCGAAGAGGTTGGTTGGAAATGGTGAAAATTGAGTTAAATGCAAGATGGGTTTATTTGGAAGATATTGGAAGAAGACTAACGAGACAAGAAGGTGAATTAGAGTTGGGTAGAGACTTATACGGTTGGAAACAAGATGTGTTCATACATAATAGACGAGTGACTTGAGTATTTTTACATGAATTGAGTTTTAATGAGTTACTTATATGAGATATTGGTGAGATATTGACTTTTTGATGAGATTTTGGTTGAAAATAAAAAGGGGTTTGATTTCACCTAATAACAAAGTTAAGGGGTTAATTCTCTACAAAGGAAAGTTAAGGGGTTTAATTTCACTTCTACGCAAAGTAGAGGGGTTCATTTACCACTTTCGCGCATTGCGATATGATATATGGTTTAAGGCTTATCTACGCCACTGATTTTGTTATTTAATAGATGGTTTAAGACTTATCTCTCTGGATGCATGATATGTATTTAACTCCCTAATATATTATCTCTTTCAACAACTCTATTTTAAAATCAGCCTATAGCATAAGGCGAATTCGATAGAAGATAAGTCAAAGCTTAAGACCTTAGTCTATTAACCTTTTGAATCTATTTTGATAACATCTGTTTCGTGAAAACTATTGAGTAATCGTTGCTCGAACACTGCTCGGGTAATGCGTTTCTTTCGTAATGTATCTTCGAGTTGATGGTAACCTCTTTCAGGTGGATCCGGCACACGTAGCAAACATGGCATCGAGGGATCTCGAGGGGTCCCTCTCTAATACCTAAGTCAGTAAGTGTGCGTGCGCCATGTGGATGGCCGAGCCCGAGACCCTACTTATGGTCGGCCTCGATGTTCTCACTAAGATGTTTGCGTAGTCTTACTTACAGAGGTAATATGTATAATCATTGATAATCGAATCATTATGGGGATGGTTGGATGAATCTTGTGCAAGGAGTTTGCTAATATGCATATTCTTACGCTTGGGGAGAGGTGGAAATGAAGATGAATCACCATTATCATATGGTTCGAGGTAGGAATCGATCAAAGAATTTGATTTGTCTCCGACGGGATCCCATTAATGGAGTTAAACGTCTAGGTTTATTTTTCAGAAAGATTTTTACGTCCTAAGTTAATAAAAAATTCCTCTTCAGATTTACAATTCACCACTTTTGATTACACCCTCTTCGTGAACCAAATTGAGTTTGAATAAAAGTGTTTTAAGTAAAAAAAAAACACAGGATATAACTATCATGTTTTTCATATTATAATTTAAATTAGACACCCATATACATTGCCCAGAGTTGACCTCTCTTCAGACATGCTATTTTTAGTATGTATCAATAAGACGGAGTTTTGTACCAAGTTTACAGCTAAATGTAATCACGCTTGGAAAACAAGTTACCATTAACTATAACAATACCTAAACTATAGTAATTACATTTCACAATAAAAATGGATACAAAACTCCGTCTTAAGGTTCAGACAAAAAAAATGGTTTGAAACAAGAATTACTACATTGCCCAACTCTAATCGAGGTCGGTTCATTCGAATCGGATCAACTTTCACCACGTCTATCCTTAGCCCACAATAACTACAAGTCCGACATTCCTTACAAGCTGACTGATACAGTGATAATGTGATATATATACTCCAGAAGACTTGAAAGAGTTCTAGGATTGCAACAATTAATTCAAGGTCAAACTCACAATCAATCGATAATCCAATTTGCCGCCATTCTTCTAATTCCTTATTTAAGCGCCCACCAAAATCCACCCACCCACAATTTCAGTCGAATTAGTCAGCATAATTCGCAGCATTTCTTCATTTCTAATCCCAAAAAACTCAAAATCTCAAAGAAAAATTCATTTTCTGGGGGTTTTGAATTGCGGGTCAAATTCAAAATCTCAACTTTAATTGATTTACTTATCTGGGTAATGTTAAATACATCAAATAAATAAATGGGTCAAGGTTCGAATAAGAAGAAGAAACGGAAGAATAAAGGAAGAGGGGTTTCTAAGGATCATCACCATGGTTTGCATTCTGCTGATTATAGTGAACTCATTTCTGAGGAACTTACTGCTTTGTAAGAACATTACGCCCTTTGTCCTCGTCGAGTCGTTTTCTATATTTAGGTGTCTCGGTTATTTCTTTACGTTTTTGTTTTAAGTATATCTGTCCCGGTCAAGTGTTTTTTTTGTTTAGTTGTCTCGGTTATTTCTTTACGTTTCTGTTTTAAGTATGTGCAAGTTGCATTTTTCTTTTCACGTCCAAGTTGTCAGGGGATAGCTTTTTACGTTTTTCTTTGTCATTTCATGCTAATTTGGTAATACGATTTGTTGTTGTAGTATAATACTCCCTCGGTCCCGGTCATTTGTTTACCTTTGCTTTTGGGACAAAGACCAAGGAGAGGCGAGGAGACCATTCGTAAGTAGTGTCATTGGATGACAATTGGACAAATGAATGAGACATCCTGAAATGGAAAGGGGAAACAAATGAACGGGACGGAGAGAGTACTATGATCATGATACAATAAACAAAGAGAGGTGCGTGTTATGATGTAATTAGTTGATTACAGCAGCATCAACAAGGGCTGCTACAAATAGTGGTACAAGGGGGTCGGATGTATACAACCTTAAATATTTGTTAAGAATGCAAAATGGTTGTTTTGGATGATCCTTGTGAAAATTACTTTTAAAAAATGTAGGAATGATTGATATGTTTTGCAATCAAAAGAAGTGTAGCTACTTGAGTGAAACATTTTTTTAGTCATCATAATTCACTATCAAATAGTATTGAGTCTTCGGCTCCATTTGAAACATTTGAAACTATGCTATGATATACTCACTCCGTCCAGGTCATTTGTTTACCTTTGTTGTTGGCACCCAAAAATACTCATAGAAAACCTTCCAATTAAAGAAAGGTAAACAAATGAATGAGACACCCAAAAATGGAAATAGTAAACAAATGACTGGGACGGAAGGAGTAAGCCTTAACGACAACAACAGTTCCTTACCGCCTCAATGGCTCCCGCAAATTGCGGGGTAAGGGGGTTAGATGTACGCAGCCTTACCCTTGTGTTACAACACAAAGAAGTCGAAGCTACTTCACAAGAGAAAGAAGTGCAACCACTTTACCATTTTGATTTATTCCATCATAATCCAGATTCAAAGTGTAATGAGTCTTTGGCTCCATTGAAAATATGAAAATAATGATATACGCGCTAAAAAAGGCTATGATGTTTCAGCATGACTATTGCAGTGAGCAAGTATTTGAAACATAATGTAAGATCAATCATCAATGCCGTGTGTTTTTTCTTGGAAACCTTAAAGCTTGACTGTCATGGAATCAAGTACGAAGTTTGAAGGTGGTAAAATGTGGCTGATTTGCTTGTTTGTCATTTCTAATTGCATAATTATGTTGCGAGATGATGGGATAGCTGGTGAGAACACAAACATTGTTTTAGTACTTGCCTTTTGTGCCTCTACTTGTAGTGATATCTCAATAGTCGATTTAACTTGGAGAAATCCTAGTGTGCATGTGTGTGATTTCTTGATGCTTAGTATGTGGAATTGAATTCTTTTGCTTCGATGCTATAATAGCCGAGATTGTAAGTAATAAGGCCATGGCTCAAACCAGTCTTTTGGGTTTTCATGAACCTGTCACCCGGCTCTAGTTGTGTATGGGGTGAGGGGTAGTCAATGATTTTGTTAAGGATCCCAGTTTCATCAAGTTAAATTGGAACACTTGTTGATTCTAAGCTAAGAGAACATGTCCTCTTAAGCTCCCTTTTCTTTTTCCATAAAAACCATGGTTATGGTTGGATTAACCAAGAGAGTTTGCTAGTAAGTTTACTAGGGTTAGTTAATATAGGTAAATGTGGACGTAGTTTAACCTACACATAACTGTAAATTATTTCACATTGAATTGTCGACGACTTAGATTGTTAACTGGCTGACTGATTCCCTCTTTTTCCCTCATGTCAGGTCTGCAATATTTCAAGATGACTGCAAGATAACTTCAGATCCTCATCCACAAGTCACTGTTAAAATCAGGTTTTGTTCCCCCTTGTGTGGCCAACTTTGGTATCAACCATTTTCCGTATTTGTCGAATTCTCATCCATATATTATAACTAACAGGCCTTACTCAAAGGACACAGGATACGAGAACCTGGATGTTTCAGCCTACTTACTTGTACGGTTAGTGTTTCTGATTGGTACTGTTCTTGCAACTAGTACTGTCATTTTCAACATCTTTGACTATTAGTGGCTGTCCACATTCTTTCCTATTTTGATTCCCTCTCGTTCCCTTTTTTTTAGGTGCCTACCAGGGTATCCTTACAAGTGCCCAAAGCTGCAGTTAACCTCTGAGAAAGGTTTGTCTGAAAGTGATGGTGATAAGCTTCTATCTTTGCTACATGAGCAAGTATGTCATTTTACTTTTAGTCAGACTTATCCTGGCAATGCTCTGGTGTTGTGAAATTTTACCTTTGCTGTTGATCAACTGTAAGCTTCCTATACATGTAATGAAAACAATCTTACGAGTACTTAAAGGCATTGTTCTGGTGGAGTAGATGCACACTGCCTCACTTTGGTGGTGTAGATGCACACTGCCTTCCTAGTCAATTTGGAATCATCTTTTCCTGTCACCTATACGAATAACCTAAGTCAAATGGGGAATCATAATATCGGAAGAGATGTGCCAAAGCCAATACTTGTTACATCTCAAATGAAAAGAAAAACAAAACTGCCCAGTGCCCATCCAACAAAATTATTTTTCGGAAAAGCCTATGAGATAGGATAGTTCACTGTAGTTCCAGAATTAAATTTTTTTCCCCGTTAATCTGGAGACTTTCGCACCGGGATATCGATATAAATTTGTTTTACCCCTTTTGCTTGTACAACGTCTATTCTGAGATGGAAGAAACAACAAAAACACTAAGAAAGCCTTGCTTGTAAAATAATTTTGGGGTTGGCTAACGTGAATTATTGTTTGAAATTGCCATTGTTTTTATATAAAGTATTACAAATTACATTGTAAATATTGCGAAAATATTATTAAATATATCTTATTACCAACTGCTCTAGGCAAATTCTAATGCTCGAGAGGGGCGAGTAATGGTCTTCAATTTGGTGGAAGCTGCTCAGGAGTTTCTTTCTGAAATTGTTCCAGTGGGTCAGCCGCATGACCGGGTAGAAATTTTATTTGACTATTCATATAAAAATGAATTCAGTAAAAATGCTGTCTATTATCTTGTTCATTCTTGGTGACAGTTTGTATTTTCTTCTTTGATAAGGTCGTGACTTCATCTGGTGAAAGCGCTAGGCACTTGTCTTCTACAGATGTTGCAGAATTACTTGTAGATGTTACTTCTTCCAAGGATATGTTTGTTTATGTGTCTATGGATCTTTTCAGCAGTTATGAGGAGTCATGGAGTTGGAGTTTTGGAACAGGTGAGGGTGATGAAATGACCTCTTCGACTCCTTCAGATGGGTCTTCTCGATCAAAACAGGTGTACGAAGGTGTTGAAAAGAACTTCAAACAGAAGGATATGAAAGAGGATAGCCGACTAGTCAAATTGGAGACAGTTGAGGAAGAAAGTGAGGATGAAAATAAAAGTTTGTCCTCAACTGATTCTAGTACATCTCTTTCAGAAGACGTGGCTGAGTCTGCTTCTAATTCAGATCAAGACAATAAGGTATAAAAGCCACCCTTTCTTGGCGTCTGGTATCTTTCTTTGTTTGATAAAAAAAAAAAAGTAAAAGCGTAACGTTATAACCCAAGTCTACTATCACTGCCTGCTTTAGGGAGTAATGTTAACATTATAAACGTCAACCGTTCAAACATGAATGATGAATCTACTTGCTCTTTCTTTGGTAACAGCTGACCTGTCTTTAGAACATTGTGATAAACAAACATCATTAGGAGTTTTTTTTGTTCTTCCACATTTATGTGAGATGTTAATTTGATCTGTGAAGTTATAATAGACCTTGAGGATTAGTTCATGTAATTACCAAGAACCAGTGTTCGAGGCCATGACCATGGTCATTCAGTAAGAGCAATTGAGGTATTAATACTAAGGCGTTGACCTCAGCAAGGTGTCGCGAATAAAAACGTCAGGGAATTACAGTTCATGGTTGTGATGTGGGATCTGATTTCCTGCCTTCTTATGTTACCTCTCTCCATTATGTTTCATGACCAAAGACCAAACTAGTTTAAAGCATCGCTTCCAAAAATGTTGGGATTTCTTAGGTATATAGTCAAGAATATCAGGGCCACATTCTGGATTTTTGGAACATTAATCCCCACATTTTTATTGGTTGATTTATGCCCTATGGGGTATATTTTTTTCCCAATATCTATTGAATAAAGATTGTAATCCGGAACTTGTATAACGAGATTGAATCCTAAGTTAGTAATAAATTAGTGAGGGTATGCACAATGAAATTGAATCCTAACTTTGGACGACGAGTGTCAGACAGATGGTGCACATAAAACTCAATGGACTCAAAATTAAAAGTATAAGTTGGATTGACTAGCTTTGTCTTTACGTAGATCCATCTTTTAAAGGCGTGAGTCATGGACACATAACGAATTTCGTGTAATTACTCCCTCCGTTTCATTTATTTCTTCCACATCCAACCATTGCTCAATATTATGGAAAAGAATTAACAATGAAAAAGTAGCCACGAGAAAGAATACGTGGGCAACTTAAATGAGGGAGAATTGGAATACATGAAAGAAACAAACTGTTTATATTAAAGGCAAGCAATGTTAGGTTCTCTGCTCCCTACCTAATAAATATCGATAACTGACGCCTTTTCAGGATGAGCATGAAGGATCCTTCTTGTTTTTTGGCGACATTGATGATCAAGAATCTGGATCATCAAAGTCATCTTTTACAACTTTAGCGAATGGCCAAACATCTCAAAATATCAAAAGAGACCTGGTCATGGTATTGATCTTTCCTCAACTTTTTCATTGTCTTTTTATGGGTTACATCTCTATTTGGTTTCCTACTTTTTCTCATTCTTATGACAGGCTCATCTTTTGCGCTTGGCTTGTGGCTCTAAAGGCCCTCTTACAGATGCCATGCCGAAGATAGCATCTGAATTGCACAAGTTAGGAGTAAGCCATTGATACCCTCCTTTCCTTACAAATTGGAGTGTGCTTTCAGTTCTGTTTTTATAACACAGTTATCCTGTATCATTTTGTTTAGATTTTTTCGGAATGGGCACGCGACATTGCTACTAACCCATCTACTCTCTATAGCAAGAGTTTTGATGATGTTTTTCAGCATCATATGGTGATGTTCTTCTCTAGTTCGCTCTATATCGTCATGTTTTTTTTCCTTCAGCATATATGCCAGGTTTATGTTGTGTACTGCTCCATAATTTTTGCTGTGTTACGATGCAGGTCACATCTGATATATCCGAGTTCTGGGAGCCAGTGTCTGATTTTAGTGACCAGAGTTCATCTCTTTTGAATTCTCGGTATCTGAGCGACTTTGAGGAGCTGCAGCCTCTTGGTAAGCAAGCATGAATTTAATTAGCCCATTCCGGGGAGATAAAAAGGATCTTGTCTTTCAGGCAAAAATGCCGTTAAAGTAGCATAAGTGTTCTTTTTAACGTTTAATCTAGTGCTCTTACTTCTTTGAAATCTATGATATGTGTATCTATTAACTATGCTCATTTCTGTTTAGAAAATTAATCAGTGTGAACTGCATGATACCGACTACCCAGTCGTTTGTTCCATTAGATTTCTATTACTTTAAAACATTAATTTTTGCTGTTATTTGTATTTAATTCTTCAACTGTCTCATTATAAAGACGTGCGATAAGAACGGAAACTGAAATTTTATTTTAACTTGATTGAGTTGATTCTTTGATTTGATAGTAATAAATAATACCCACATTATTTGGAGACAAACTATAAATATAAAGGCATGCCGAATCCATCATCAGGCTGGCAAATGATAATCCTTGCTCTCATGTGTACCGAACTCTTGTGTTACCTGATTTATGCATATGGGTACATGAGTAATTGTGTATGATTAAACTTGCCAAATGGGTCATTCGAGTCAGATCATTGCCTGGTTAGTTCAGGTCTGTTATACATTTTGGGCCGGGTTGGGTCCATTCAAATTTCGGTTGATATGTTGTTGTCGAGTCATTTTCAGGTATGGATCAATCTTAGACTTCTAATTATAATTTAACTAAAAATAGTGTTTTTTAAATTACATATCTGTAAGGAAATGTCTGACAATCGGTCCCCCAAATAACTATAGATAACATGAAGTATGACTTAAAATTAGTCACTTTTAGGTCATTTCTTCACTTTGCATCATTTCAGCTTCGGGGTTCTAATCATATTCAGGTTATGCAATGATCGCTCTGTATTTCAATACAAACATGTTTCGTAACATGGGGCTGTATGCTGCAAAGATGAAGTACATAATATATATGTCATGGTTTGGTATGTGCCTTACATGTCTATATTTGTGAGACAGGTCAAGGTGGTTTCGGTCATGTTGTCCTGTGCAAAAATAAGCTAGATGGAAGGCAGTATGCTGTAAAGATGATTCTTCTCAAGGATAAAAGTCCTCCTGTTAATGATCGAATATTGAGGTATGATATGTTTGACAATATTTGACATGTTTCAATTATAAATTCCGATGTTGGCCGGGTGCTACTTTTTCTTACCAAGAACTCTTTAGGAGAAAATATCTAATGGATTTTAGTTTTTTGTCGACGGAGAACTAAGAAGACAGTAGAGAATGATTTTTGTTGTTATTTTTCCAATTGAAATATTTATACTCTGTATGTATTAACTTGTTATCGTTGTCATGGTATTACCTTTTGTGATTTATAGGGAAGTTGCTACTCTTGCTCGTTTGCAGCATCAACATGTTGTCCGTTACTATCAGGTAGGGATTATTTTTATTATCCGCATGACTTTTTGTCATGAGGAAGTTTGTTCTTGATGGTTGAAAATAATCTTGTCATTATCTGCATGACTTATTGAGATGTTGGTCAGCATGATTGATTAGAGTTCCTACCTCGCATTTTTATATGCAGTGTGATTGGTTTTATGAGGCTCAATATATGTTCCAATTTATAGTTTTATTCTATACTTTATATACTCTTTCGGTTTGCAGTTCACTACCAATATTGTCTAGTGTACTTCAAGTTCTGCCACTTGTTCGTGAATACTGATGGCTGTGTAACAAAGCATTTTTCTAATTTCCTTCATTAGTGATTGTAAAGTACTGTTGGCATGTTGCTCCTGTACAATCCCTGACCCCTCCACTGCTGCTTTTAGTAATGCTGTTTCCTTTTTAAATGTGTTATTATCACAAGGTTGTGAATTCGCGATACATTAACTATAGCAATGAAATTTGGTCTAGCTCATTTTTTGCGTTCAGTATCAGTTTAATGATTTGACACCTTTTCTTGCCTTCTGAAACTCTTAGGCATGGATTGAAACTGGAGTTGCAGGACATTTGGGAGACAGCTCCTGGGGTTCACAGACTGGTGTGACCCCCAGCTTCACCTACAAGGGTGGTACAGCTGGTACCTCGTCAGATATTGGGCAGGAAAACAAGCTTGAATCACCTTATCTGTACATTCAAATGGAATATTGCCCTAGGTGATCTCTTATCTCTACTCTTGACTGGTCTTCACTTTAGTTGTTCTAAACCAGACTTCTCTACCTGTTGGGTGACCAGTTCTTGGCTCGAAACAGACTTGTTTCAGCCTATGGGGACCGAGGGGGTGTCCTTAGTTGTTATCATTAGTCTACTTTGTCGCTGCTCCACTCATATTTGTACCAGCTTATTAGCTCAGTTATGTCTCAAATGACTTCCATTAAGTTGGAGGTTTTCGTCTTTATCTTGTGAAAACTTGGTTTTTTTCTTTTGTTTTGTCTAACATTTTGTAGGGATGCTGGTGTATTTTTGTCTAACCACAATGGTGAAGGCATCTTGAGGACATTCCCTTCACTTACATTTAGTTATGTTCCTTAAAAAATTCGAATTAAGGACAATGTTTATTATATAAGCAAGATATAATATTAATCAAGGATACTGTTTACCCGAATATTTGAAGATATTGGTGTATCTGCAATCATAAGCATTACCTCCTTTTTGTGCACGGTAGAGCTTCTTTTCACGTACTTCTGATTATGTTCTGTAAAAATTATAAAAATAACCATAATTTTCATGTGACTATTATACAAATTGGTCGTTTGCGATCCTTAGTTATTTGCAATTTGCATCTTGTGGTCATTTTTAATTTTGCGTTATATAATACATATTTCCCATAACATGCAGGACTCTCCGGCAACTGTTTGAATCATACCGTCATTTTGACAAGGACTTGGCATGGCACTTGTTTCGTCAAATAGCTGAAGGTTTGGCCCACATACATGGCCAAGGAATTATCCACCGTGATTTGACACCAAATAACATCTTCTTTGATGCCCGCAATGACATTAAGATTGGTGATTTTGGGCTCGGTATGCTCCCCTAGTTTTCAACCTCAATAAATTTTGCTCACAAATGACTGAATTTGGAAAATTTACCTAATTAGAACCTGTCGATGAATAGTAACTGATAATCCTCCTTATGCTGTTGATCTTGTGCATTACAAGTTCACAAGTTTTAATCTATTGCTCCTATCATGCATTCTGTATTTCTTTGTTTCTCAGCCCAATAATTGACAGCCTGCTCATAACTGTGGCTCACCTCATCTATTGCAGCCAAGTTCTTAAAGCTCGAACAGCTGGATCAAGACACAACTTTTCCTTCAGATGCTGCACCAGGTATGTCTATGGACGGTACTGGTCAAGTTGGTACTTATTTCTACACTGCACCTGAAATTGAGCAAGGATGGCCGAAAATTGATGAGAAGGTAAATGTCATTCTCTTTTGTTAGGTTATTGGCATAGTATTAAATATCGGTATGAGACTAGACCTTGAAATCAGCCGCCGCAGCCTGAATTGGTTGTTGCGCTGTAAATGTGGACGATACCACCTCAAAATGTGGCCACAATAGCCTTCTTAACCACAACACACGCCCCATGTCACACACTTTTCAGTGTGTTTGGATATAGATCTAGGATGGAAGGAGAGAGGAAGGGGATGGAGAGAAGTAGAGTTAATTCACTTATTGGGGTAGATCAAGTGATCTATTGTGTAATATTTGATGGCAGTTTCTGTTATCATAAATTTGTGACGAGGATAGGTTGGTCCAAAACTCCAAATTTTGGCAAAACTAAAATGGGTAAAATAGATTGGTATATTCAAATAAGGAAAAGTGAGTAATTTGACTTGGATGGAAGGCTTACCAGTTACCAACTTGTTGGTGTAGCATGTTTAAAAATTTATTATCTTCTAGTGTCCTTGTATGTGCATGAATATAGTACAAGTACATTGTTGCAGGCAGATATGTACAGTTTGGGAGTTGTATTCTTTGAATTATGGCATCCATTTGGTACTGCAATGGAAAGGCACGTCGTTCTCTCTGACCTGAAGCAGAAAGGAGAACTTCCTCCAGCGTGGATTACCGAGTTTCCTGAGCAGGCCTCCTTGTTGCAGCGGCTTATGTCTTCTAGCCCATCTGATCGTCCATCTGCTACTGAACTGCTGCAGCATGCATTTCCTCCTCGCATGGAGTATGAGTTGCTAGATAGTAAGTAATCTATATTTCTTTTAATCTTTATGCTTGATTGAATGTCGTAATATTTACCCTCTTTAAACTCAACTGATATCCCCTAGGAATGTAGCTATTTTTATGGTAAAATTTCTTTTGTGTGAATTGATCATCTGTGGGCTGTAAACACTCAACACTGTGGGTTCTCAAGAGTAATATACACAAAGTACCCACTTTCCAAGCCATAAAAAAACAACTTTGAGGGACCAAGACTGCAAGACAGAGGAGTACTTTAACATTTTTCATTTGTTTTAGCAAATTTGCCATCAGAGGAGATATGGGATACACTGCTGTCATGATGTCATCAGATAGTTGATGGCAATTTCTGTAATCAGTAGCAAAAGTGATTACAGAAATTGCCATCATAAGGTTTTTAGCCACTGACTTGGAATGTATCCTACCCGAAGTGACTCGGTCTAAAGTGATTTGTACCCAATGACCCGATAACAACACATCAAAACCCGAAATGACCTGACTGGATTCAAAATGTATCGCTCCCGAAATGACCCGACCTTAACTGACCGACCGGAATGACCTGTTCGTCAGGTCTACTTTTAAGCTCGTATCTTGTAGCCTTCTGGCCTTGAATCCTTAACGGAAGATGCGATCTTCAACTTCTTCCTGTTTACGCATTATCAAGTGAAAAATGATATAGCTAAAGTATGGATTCTTTCGTTTTATACAACTCTTACGCTAGCTTCACTTTTACTTTATATTTCTGTTTCTGAGTTGTCAGCGGGAAAAAGCTAATTTTACCAGCTTTCTTTGTACATCTGATCTGATGCTCATGCCCAACCTCCTGTTATGTCAGTGTACTCCGTGCAATTGCTTGGCAATGTTAATACTTGTCTCGTTTGCTTTAGAAGCGCTCTCTTATGTCAATGGATTTCGTTTTTGTAGATTTTTTGCAAACTATGCAAACTTCTGAGGATACAAGTGTTTATGATAAAGTTGTTAATGCGATCTTCGATGAGGAGATGTTAGCAACTAGAAGCAGTCACCATTCTGAGAGATTGAAACTGGCTGGAGGTATCACTTCTGCTGTACAGTATTCAGATGTGGAAACAGAATTCCGAGATAATGTAATCGATGCATGTAGAGAAGTGTTAAGACGACACTGTGCAAAGCATATGGAAATAATCCCATTGCATTTAATGAGTGACTTTGCGGATTTTGGAAGGTTGGTTATTTTTCACTTGTATAATTGCAATCTTGGGAGTCAACTTCCAACTATAAAATGGTGATATTTTTTATTTATAAAGGAATACAGTGAAGCTTTTGTCTCACGGAGGTGACATGATCGAGCTTTCCCATGAACTGCGATTGCCTTTTGTTAAGTGGGCTGCTTCAAAACAGGTAATTCATTTGAGTTTCTCTCCAATATAATATTTTTTTATTATGCACGAGACAACAGTGTATCACATATGTCCTCGACGGTAAGCCTGCTAAAACAAATGAAAGATGTTGAAGTGCTCCTTCTCTCTCTTGCAGTCTTGGTCTATTTTTTCTTTTTTAAATGGCTTGGAAGGTGGCTACTTTATGTATATTGTTCTTCAGAATCCTTGTCTTGAGATTTAGCAATAATTTTGGAAAGTAATGTTATTGCGTGTGCAGAGAATATTCTCTCTTCCCTTCGACTACCTTTCATTTACTTTTTTTGGGGTTCTTTTCGTGATTCAAATTCTTATTATCTGCAGAAAATGTCTTTCAAACGATATGAGATATCATCTGTTTACAGAAGAGCAATTGGTCATTCACCCCCGAATCCTTACCTTCAGGTAGATGTTTCATATATTAGTGTACGTGATTATATGTGTTACTCTATGTGACATCATTTCTTACTTTCTTATTCTCGGGAAAAAGGATTATACATCGGATGTACTACCTCAGACCAGTGGCGGACCCAGAGCTTTATAATTGGGGGTGCACATTTAAATAATTTTTTTTTTGCGTATAATATAATGAAAAAGCTAATAAGTAAAATTTTTCTTTGTGTTAAAAGTCAATGGTCGTAAAAAAAATACAAATTAATGAAATTAATGTCATCGAACAAGGCAGATTTCATGTTCTGAATAGTTCAATACAACATTGTTATCACTTAGACAAAAATTAAAAATAAAAAAAATATTCATAGCACAAATAGACAAAAAAAAAATATTGATAAATTAAATAGTTAAATTCATTATATCGAACACGTAATTAACAATCTAAATTACAAAATTGGAATTGAGCAAATTGAACTTGGCCGTCTAAGCTAATAGAATTTGAAATTAACAATCAAATTAAAAATTGGGAAATTTGAATTTGTTATCGGTCGTCGAAGAAGTAAAGAACTAAGTTATCAATATTCATAGCATAAATAGATAACATAGTCTTATAACAAAATTATTGATAAATTAAGTTCATCATAGAGAACTTGGAGTTAACAATCTATACAAAAATGAAAGTGAACAAATTGAAATTGGTCGTCAAAGCAAATAATATTTGAAATTAACAATCAAAGTACGAAATCCGGAAATTGGAATTTTAATGTTTGGAGCAAATAAGGAGGGACTTGAGGGGAAATTATATAGTTTCAAAAAATAAAGTACTCCAAATGTCGGAAATTGGAATTTTAATGTTTGGAGCAAATAAGGAGGGACTTGAGGGGAAATTATATAGTTTCAAAAAATAAACTACTCCAAAAGTAGTTATGGAGGCTTGAACCCCCACCACTTCTCCCACATACAAAGACTTTAACCACTGCACCAAACTATTATTCTTATCCTATATGGCAGGTAAATGCTATACATAGTTAATGTAAACCTTTTTTTTTTTAAAAAAAATCCCAAAATCCAAGGGGGTGCACGTGCGGTGCTGTGCGACCCCCCCGGTCCGCCCCTGCCTCAGACTAGTATGAATTTGAGTTTTTATGCATTTTTTTCGATCCACTTACTGCTTATTCTCCTGTGTTTATTGGAAGTTACCCTTGTTTTATTTTCTTTTTTTTGATTTTAGGGTGATTTCGATGTAATTGGAGGTGCTTCCCCCCTTACAGAAGTAGTGGTTATTAAGGTATGCTCATTTTGCACTTGTTTAAGTGTCTTTTATTGCAATCGATTCTATCTAGTTTTTTCCTCCATAACTTCCACACACAAAGTTAGAAGTTTAGATATAAATGTGAAAGTGCGAAACATGACAAATGTTCACAATTCCCTAAGCATATATGAGCCTTTCTGTAGTTATAAATAGACGGGGGAATAAATTATGGCTAAGTTTGCATGTGTAGCTTTGTCGGACCGGGGTTTATGGAACAATTAATTTGTAGCAGGAATTTAGCAAATGAAATGTTTGCTATACTTAATTTTGGAATTTTTTAGACGGGAATTCCATTAGGGTGTGTCTATCTTTGTTTGCGTGTGTGAACATTTTAATGTAACATGTGTTTGACACTTTGACAGCACATTTTAGATTTTTATATATACTTTATGGTTTATGTTTTTGTTGGATAGGCGACGATGGATATCTTGACGCATTTCTTCCATCCCGATTCACTAGATATTCATCTCAATCATGGTAATCTATTGGATGCCATGTGGTCTTGGACGGGGATAAACACTGAGCATCGGCAGAAAGTAGCAGAGGTAGTAATTTGTTTCTCATTGTATTATATATACATCTGCATGTGTATAGCCTATCCAATTTGATTTCACTAACAAACTTTATGTTTATCTCAATCAAGCTTTTATCTATGCTGGGTTGTCTACCTCCTCAGTCCTCTGAACGGAAATCCAAATGGGTAGTCATCAGACGTCAACTTCTTCAGGTATGAGCATATGCAACTGTTACAAAATTAATGCTCTAACATAAGATGACGTGATAGTCTTGCATGTTTAATGATATATCTCAAAATTACTGACTGTATGAAAGCTTTTCATCATTATTCTGATCTTCAGTTCTCTCTGATCTTCAGGAGCTTAATTTGGCTGAAGCAGCTGTAAATAGATTGCAGACTGTAGGTTTAAGATTTTGTGGGGATGTTGACCAGGCTCTACCAAGGCTGAGAGGAGCTCTCCCAGCTGGTAATATCTGTAATTCGTTGAAGTTTGAAAGTATGCAAGACACGTTGAAAAGTTCACCATAAAATAGAATAATTATTTGGATCCCTGGCTGTTATTTCTTTTGTAGATAAATCTATACGCCGAGCACTTGATGAATTATCTGACCTCTTCAGCTGTCTCAGAGTCTGGAAAATTGAAAAGCATGTACACATTGATTCCCTTTTACCACCAACTGAGTTCTACCATAGAGACTTGTTTTTCCAGGTACCTTCAGACTCTAGTGTTTTAAAGGGTTTCATAATATCGCATTCCGTCTGCTGTTGCGCAGTTGCGCTGATTCAATTAAAAGAATGACTACCTCATCATTTAGATCAGCTTGCAAGGGATTATTTAACTTTTTTCTGAGGTCTCATATTTCATTTATCTAACTTGTTTCAGAGGTCTCAATTGGAGACCCTGGGAAGTTGTAACACAAGAGTTTAAAACTGAGAAGGGAAAGCTTTACTGCCCTTGAGGTCCCACCTATGGTATTATATATTTTTATCAAGATTTTGAAGGTACATATTGGCTGCGGTTATGCCGCTACAACCGAAATTAGGCCACAGCGATCGATTTTGGGAGCAAATCTCAAACGAAGATTATATACCATTGTTGTACCCCACTCGAATCCGCACCATGTCACATCCAACACGTGCCGGCAAGTCGGAGTAACATAGATGCAGTTTTCTTTGTTTGTTACATTGTCATGTGGTCTATTTTCAAATGGTATCTTCTTCGTGGCCCCAAATAATTATCTTCCATTATTTGTGTTTAAAAAATTACTTATTCATGTTAGATTTATTTGAGAAAGGAGTCCCCTGGATCGCCTGTTGATGGCACCTTACTGGCTGTTGGTGGCCGGTATGACTATTTGCTGAATCGGATTTGGGAGCGGGAACATGTAAGCTGATGCAACTTTACTTTTGCTGGTCATTATGTTAAATGTTTTCAGCTTCAATGGAGCTAAAGACTCGTATTCCTTGGCTATGGAAGATGATGACCTAAAACAAATTACTCACTTAACTTTATGTGCTTCATAAATAGTGAAGCAGCTGTAGATAGATGCAATTCTCAATGCAATTTCATCATGGGTCTTTTGGAAACAACCTCTAAAGTGATTGCATTACCCTAGAATCGACATTTATCTTATTGGCATGGGTTAAATGGCTAATGTTGTTGGTGATAGTGTTTAACCTATATATCACATCACAAGTATGGAGATGACTGACTTCAAAAGTGATTCTAAGATAAACTGTGGTAGAGATTTCTCTGTGTTAGAGACACTGAATAAGACCACGTCTATATAGAAAAAGGGATTTTCTAAACTTTTCCCTTTTTTCAAATTCTGTCATACACACTTAGTTTTGTCAAATCATCTAAAATACCCCTAAACTCTATTAAGGTTTGTAGCTTCTTAAATTAAATGAAGTACCACAATTCAGTTTCGGTAACAGTAAAAGGATTGTCCTGAAAAGATGCTCATTGATGAGTAAATGATGATTATGTTGATGGCTCCACGAATCATGTACGAGTAACCAATTAAATTGCCTAAACATTACATTTAAAAGAAGAGAATTGAGTATTTAGGTGTCTTAAGAACCTCCCATTGAGTTTGAAAGTATATCAATAGATTTTCGAAAACCGGGGGTACATATTAGAATTCAATAAACCACAAGGGTACACGGTAGTAAATCCGAGAAAAAACTGTGGTTGCAATTTTGAATATCTTAATATGTCTCAGTCAGGAATCCTACTGATATCATGCATCACAGATTCACAGGGGTAAATGAACGGATGTCAGTTTTATGGGCAGTACAACTTATAAGGATGCTCTCTTGTCAGTCTTGTGACTGAGTCAGAGTGTCAGACTAATAATGATTCAAGACTCTAATTTTCAAATAGGATGCTGCTTAGCTCATAGAAGGGTCTGTCGTCGTCATTTCGACACAAGATTAAAATGACTTTTTGATTGTGTGAACTATCTATTTTTGTGGATCATGGTGTGAGGTGCTGGCTGGCCTCTGCCTGAAATTTGTTGCTTAAAGCCTTAAATATGATAATAACAAAGAAATATGTGGCTCTCTTGGGATAAAATTACTATCCATCTCCTTTTTGTCATTCCATTGTACTCTTATATTCACTCTTGTTGCTTATGTCTATTGAATTTTCAGAAATCATCTCCTCCTGGTGCTGTTGGGGTCAGTCTTGCACTAGAAACAGTTATTCAACATCGTTGTGTGCAGTTCAGACCTGCCAGGTTTAGTTTCCATGCATGTTATGGATTTTTTTATTAATTGCTCCCCCGCCCTCGAGGGTAATCTCTGGCCTGCATTGGTCTCCACAACGACACTATGACCTTTTTTTTGTCTTTATCTATTTACTTGTTTGTCTTAAAAATATGTTTTTGAAAAAGATCCTTTGATAACAAGTGTTAAATAGTTTTAATATTTTATTTACATGATTACGGTCGAGTTTTGCAATTTTGAGCTCAAAATGTCAAATGGGAAGAACCGTTAAATGAAGGGAGTAACAATGTCCCCTCGTCCGTGATGGAATTCTACTGGTATGTGTAGAAGTGAAGCTAGTGTTGGCATTCTTGTATGCTCAAAAGGAGGAGGTGGTTTGCTGAAAGAGCGCATGGAACTTGTAGCTGAACTGTGGGAAGCTAATCTCAAGGTAAAATATATCCTACAACTCTCAAGGAACCCTACTGTATGACAAAATTGTACAGACCTTACTTTTACTCTTTTTTTTGTTCAGGCTGAGTTTATGCCTTCATTTGATCCAAGCCTTACTGAACAATATGAATATGCAAATGAACATGATATCAAGTGCCTTGTTATTATCACTGATTCAGGAGTCGCTCAAAAGGATTCCACAAAGGTTAGTTTGACGATATCACAAATCATCCTCTTTAATATAGTACTTCCTCCAATTCCTTTGGTTTTTTACGTTTGATTCAGGAGGAAGTACCATTTAATAATGTTGTTTTAAGTGATGTACATGCTATTTGAACACAGAGAGTCAGAAAGATATATTGTTAAGCCTATATTGTGTTTCACACTTATATGAAATGCTTAAGCCATTGTCACATGAGAAGCCTAATATTCCATAATTTCAAGTGAGATGTTGGAGTTGAATGGATCAACGCAAGATTGCTCTATAAGGTCTCTTGTATTAGGAAGTATCTCGATGCACTTTACGATGCGGTTTCATTATGGGTCATTTGGAAACTGCCTATTTGTGTTAGGGTAAAAAGCTGTGTTGCCTGTTTATAATCCCCTCCTTCTCCGCCACATGTTGGAGCCAGTGAGGCACTAGGGTAGTGTTGTTTGAGTGAAAATTTATGATGGCAAATTTGCAATCTATAGTGATATTTGTTAACTTATTATTATGTTGTTGTCTAAATGTAGGATTGAGACAATCTTGCAACTTTTAGAGGAACATATTAGATAACGATACTTGCTTGTTGACAGTTTCACAGCCTCTTTAATGTGAACATATACCGGTAACATATATTTGTTCTCTTAAACGAGATAATACTCCTCGTATCATTTTGAGGATGCTTAGTAGTAATATATTAAGTCTCTGCTTATCTTGGGCTGGTGATGAACCTGTCTCTAAAATGTGAACATATACCGTTTTGAGACATTGCTTTTGCCATTGAAATAGTTCACACAAATCACACTGCATGTAATCACTAAAGCTATATTGGTCGTAAATTAAGGAAACAGGTCATGATTATGGAATTTTCATGGCAACAACCAGTTTTCCTTGACCTTGCAATGTCATTCATAAAGTTTCCTATGCATTTAACTATGATATTGGTGTTGATTATGCAATTGCGTTCAGTACTTGATAATATTTGCAATTTTATGCCGTGTATCATCAGGTCCGTCACCTTGAACTGAAGAAAGTGAAAGACGTTGAAAGGGAGCATCTTGTGAGATTTCTCTCAGAAGCAATGGCGTCTCAATTTCGAAATCCCACTCTTTGGAGCTGATTGTGCAGAACATTGTCAGTTCCATGTGTTTGGAATTTTCCACAAGGATCTAGAGGCAAGATAGTAACTTTGTTGGTTCGAACATACCTATCTGTCGTTGCAGATACAACTTGCGCGTCTTCTTATTGCTCTGGAGATTTGACGGGGTACAATAGTTGTTTCGATTCCACTGAGTTTTACCCAAATTACCCTAATAGAGGCTAGGCCAAATTGTTAGCTCTGTAGCTTTTTTCCACAATGCAGATTTTGCTTGTACTGTGAATTTTTGGAACATTTATTTATGTGTACAGGTCAAACTAGTGGTTATATGAACTTGTAAATATGCTGATGATTTTCGTCCCACTCATCGTTATTCCTCAACGAAGCTAATCGTGAAATCTATGTCGACTTTTTTTTGCCATAAATCACTTCCGTGTCGGAGAATAAGTTATTTGCTTACAATGATTGGAAGACATAATTCCTGAATGGGTACCTCCCCTGTAAAAGGCAGCATTTGAGAGTTTAGGGTTGACGTTCGAACTTCGAAGCAGTTGAAACTTGAGGTGGCCTTCATTTCGTTGAAAATTTATGGATATTTTCAGTATCAAATCAACAGGTTTCAGTAAATCGTGTTAGTAGAGACTCGAACAGGCGAATGATTTGTGATGGTTGTTCATTTGTGGTTTCACTTTCCGGCAAGTCCTTTTCAAGTCGTTGCTATTTATATTGGCCATGGTATAAAACAAGCGCAACAATAACACTCAATAGTAAATTAGTCTGCCTCTCGATTGATTATGACATTAATTAAATACTCCGTAATTGCATGCTTTTCACAAATAAAAACAAGTGGTATGTATATTTAGAGCGATGTATACTTCAATACTTGTATGTATGAATATAAATTACATATATTTAGATTTTAGAGCGACGTTATCAACTTATCACTATCGTACAACAATTAGGGCCTGAATATATCAAGTGGTGCAAATTAGAGTATTATATAATGACGATTGTTGTGGAATGTGGACCTTCTTTCTTTATCCTCTTATATATCGTGTAGCATTTGAAGGTAAGCAGATGAGACAAAAAATACATTATTACTTTAAGCGACTAAGAAATTAAGGTAGAAAAGACAAGGTAAATAACAATTCTCGTACATATTACGCTTTTCCCAACATTAGAGCCGTTGAAACCACCCACAAAAGAAGAGACAAAAAATAACAGCATGCTAAACACTTCATCCCATAACATCTACGAAGTAACATAGAAAACTCCTGAAAAAGGCTTCAACATGACATATATAATCATATAATAATAAATTTACTGTTGTATACACATTACACACAATTTATTTAATTCAAAGTATTACAGTCGACGACAATCCTAATTAAAAACTATAATTAGGTTTAAACAATCTATCTCTTAATGAAGCAAGCCTAGATTTCTTCTTACCCATTTCTTCTATAACAACTTCACCATCTTCAGATACATTTTTTTCATTTCGATTTTTTTCGTCGTCTCCTTCATCAAATGCAGGATGACTGAAAATCATGGTTAACAATTGTGTTCCTCTTAGAGCATTAGTTAATGGTAAGTGCCCTTGGGGAGCAACTTCCTCGATATTACTATTCTCGTTGTTATTATTATCGTTGTTAGTAGTCGTAGTGGTAGTTGTAGTAGGGTTAAGTTGCCAAATGAATTCATTTGGAAAAGACCTGTAGTTATACTGCAAAATTTCAGTGTCAAGTTTTTTCATCCAACAAACCTTGACAAAAAACTTTGTAAAATCCTTGTCTACTTTGAGCCATATCTTCTTTTGTACGCTATACCCGAATCGTCCTTGGCTGTACTTCATCCAAAGCTCGTCTATCGCTTTAAGCTCTTCCCTGGGGATGAACTGTACCTCTGAAAAGAAGACATACCCTCGTTGAACAGCGGCTTCGCCAGCTAGAACAATGAGGAGACGGCGGGTTTCCTCGTCTGCTTGTCTGAAATTTGCTTCAGACAAGTAGCGTTCGAGGGTGTCGAGGGAGAACGGGTTGGTGGTTGTGGTGGTGGAGATGGGGGTGGTGGAGGTAGGGGTAGTTGAGACGGTGGCGGAGAGCGAGAATGTGGGTGTCTTGGATGAGGAATGTAGGGTGGTGGAGTGCCTTAAAGTAGAGAGTGAGGTGGATGAGGAGGATGGGAGGGAGGAATAGTCTAGTGAATGGCGACGAGGACGACGCGAGGACGTCGTCGTCGTCGCGGCGGAATGGTGGTAAGGTTGGTGGTGAATAGAGGCCATGAAGTAAGAAATGCTAAGTAGTTGTAAATAAGTAGGAAGAGTGTGGTGTGAGTGTGTATTGTTTAGGATGATGACAATAAGGGAGATATAGGAAATAAAAGAGGGTGATCCAACAAGATAGAGAAGATGATTTTGATTGGTTGGAGAGTGAGAGTGAGATTTTCTCATACTATCTTTGTTAAAATAAATACAAATAAATAGATAAAAATTTGAAAGAAATGAAATTAGAGGTTGTGAAGAAATGGTGGGGTTGAAGGGATATTATGAGGAAGAAGACATAATTTAGGATAATACAAAGACAATTGGAGGTATGAAAAGTGTAAAGCATGCAGAGCAAAATGTGAGGACAATGTTGCATCAGAGTTATTAGAACACATCCTCCTTTTACAATCACAAGAAAGAAGCAAATTACTTCTTTTCGACTTCGATTAATTGGTTACTTTTACCCTGTGTGAGACGAAATTTTAAAAATAAAGGTAAATAAATAACTGATACGAAGGGAGGGGGTATTTTGAAACACAGCCGGTCGTCAAAGTCAGATATCAGTAATCATAACGTAAATGCGGTCACAGTCGCGATATCAGTAGTATGTTTCTAAGCGAACCAAAAAAAACTATGAAAATAGATCAAAATTGGCATAGCTGTGTTAAGGTTCGAAACTCAGTTACATCCACACAACCTAGAATATATTCTCGAAAGTCTAAACAAATAGACACTAATTAGCTAAAGTTATATTTCAAGCTGCAACATATAAAAAGTGAAGTATGATAGCATTTTCCTTGGATTGAACTGATCTGAAAAGGCATGCTAAGAGTCGAGGGTTAGATTACCACTTTTTATGACTGCTGTAACGAATTGCTCCATCTTTATGCGCACAGGGAAAGAAGATTCATCAAGAAATGAAACCCGGCACAACCCTCACAAGTGTCGTGTCATCATAATCTGCCACCGGTGAAGCATGAAAATAATTACAAGTAGAATCTGAAATGTAAAGATGCCAAATTGAATTTACGAAGTAGTATAGTCGACAAATAGAAAGAGACTGAGGTCAGCTACCTTTACCACTCAACCCTGACACCTCAAACTTTAGGTCTGTGACACCTACCTACCTTTTTCATTGCCGAACCAAACAATGGCATTATCAAAGTTCCTTAAAAAAGATCCTCACTTAGTCGGAGATTTCGTAACCCTGCTAAAAAATGCCCCCCCCCCCCCGACCCAAAAATCCCCGAAGAAAAAAAACTTACCACATAAAATACACTAAGCACAGGGGCAAAGCCGTCTCGTATGTTTATGAAGACCATCACAAGATAACATTTTCAGGGACTTCGTGTATAAGCATGCTCCGGGGTACTGCAAAAAATTAATACAAATTACGTGTAAGCACATAAATCAGTTATCATACATTCATACTTATCAGGTGTGCAAAGTCAAGGGTTAGGATCCAGTCGAGTTATTTTATAGCGGAATTGTTGAGTTTGCTGTAAATGGAAAACAACAATGTGTGCAAGTATATACAATCTTAGGTAAGCTCTATGTTGTAGAGTTATTTTCCAACCGCACTGGAACCAAACACACAAAGTCATAGTAGCAGACTACGTGGATTTGAATAATTATCAAACAATCAACGCCACAAAAAGAGGCGAGAAATTTTCAAGCAGCCACATTAAAGGATTGGTAGTTAGTAGTGGAGAATACCAGACTGTTAGGCGCATCATCAACAACTTCAGCTGGTTGATCAGACCCTAAGCTAGCTATACAACCACCTTTGCAGTTCAAATATTTCTGCATACTATGATAACAGACAGCAAAACCATCAACAGAAGTTAACTTCAAGAGAAGCGTAAAACTTAACAAGTGGGTTTGAGCAGTTTGATTATCACAAACAAAAAATCATGGAAAATTTCCAGCCAACTTTACCCATATTTTTTGCAATAATGAGGATGAATTATATCACTGAAGAGTAATAACACTAAAACAGTTGATATTTGCAGTAACTTCTCCACCAGTACCCTTACGATTAGGAAAATATCAAAAAACTAAAAAGTTCCTCTCATGAAATTTTAATGTCCCAAATACCGACTACAATTAAATCTTACGAAATTGAAAAAAAACAATGAGCCTACATGGACAAGGTTCTAGGCCCCTTCCCAAAGGTTTGATTTAGTTCTATAAAAATTCAGATGAAAATTACTCCAACAGCTCTCACTAAGCAGCCCCTCCCCAAATACGTCAATCAACCAAAAAAGAGGAAAATGTTTATCATCCTACTTATAGAATGGCCATCATCAATAGAATCACAACCAAGAAATACTTGTAATTACATTGTACGGAGCATTTCATATTTATAGTGAAAATTGAGAAACTAATGCTAGTTGTCTCCAAAACATTTGCTTGTTGTGAAACACCTTTTTGGAATAAAAACAAAATAAACATCAATATGTGTGATATGTTCGTACAAGTAAAACATTCTTCTTGTGTTCGTTTACGCTCGTGAACATGTTCATTTATAAGATCTACTCTCATAACCTTGTTTCCTGTTTTTCATTGGGACAGTAGCTGATGGCTTGTTTGGTACACAGTTTATGACAACCAGTTACCATTACAATTCCAAATTATACAACTTAGAGGAAATGGAGGCGCAACGAGAAGAATATAAAGAGCTAAATGGTAAAAATAAATAAAGGTAACGAGGCGGAAACGAACAGAAAATAGGAAGCTTGGTGTTCTAGCTTACATTTCACATTCGTTCAGCAACAAAATCCTGCTAGAAACACAGGACTGCCCACGCAATTTACAAACAGAATCGCATGATTCACCAAGCCTGTCTACCAAAAAGTCCACATTACACAATGCAAATCTTGATAACCAAAAAAAATATGCAGACCATATATCAGGAGAGGAGTTCAAACCTTCCAACAACAATATTTATGCCAGCTAACTTTGATTCCATCAGTTTATCAGAGGACCCTGTTTACAAAGCAAAAATCTAAACAAGATTAAACAGCATAATTCAAACTAGTCATTACACAAATCTCTGCAGAAGCATAGGTTCAATATCAATGGGGATGAGAACAGTTAACGTGTGAGCCATTACTTCAAACTACTACAGCGATTCAGATCAAGTGTGAATTATACTACTCCCTCTATTTCTTAATATAAGTCGTTTTAATTTATTTCACAAGAACTAAGAATGTAATGGGAATTGTCGTATTATTAGTTTTGTGTTATAAATGCTCTTTGAAAATAGAAGAGCAAGTTTTTTTCACCAATAAAATGCTTAAATTACCTCTTTTCGCTAGTTTAGCGCTTTGGAAATGAAAATAACATATAATACATGGGAAAATGCAAAACGACTTATAAAATGAAAAGTTTGATTTTTTTCTAAAACGACTTATATTATGGAACGGAGGGAGTATTTACAGAAACACTATGTAATTAGATATTTAGAATATAAAAGTAAAATAAACTGGATCTATATCACGAGAATGGGTAGTAGATTCACGCAAGATTATCTCATTTCGTTTAGTTTAAGGCCGACATCAGACGACTTTTTCAAAATATGTATGTTTTTTAATTGTATTGATGGCTTTATGGTTTCCCAATGCTTTATAGATGTCACATATACAAATGCAAAACTTGTATTCAAATATGTATAGATGTCACGTAAAATATAGATGGTTTCCCAATGCTTTATAGATGTCACGTAAAATATGTATGTTTTTTAATTGTATTCAAATGCAAAACTTGGACATCATTTTTCAAAAAGACGACTTCGAAGCTATGTAGCATATTAGTGCACCATAGCAAGTCTTTTAGCAGAGAGTGCAGCAAATTACATTCAAGTTTCAACATCAACACATAGCAAAAGTCGGCATCTTGAAAGGCCCAAAACATCATCCAATAACTTAAGCATGGACATTTGCTATCTTTCCCCTCAAAGATAAAGTTGAATTCACCAACAAATTAACTAAAGTACTAAACCAAAATAAGTGTTTTCGAAGCCACAGAAAACAGATAATGTTAATCATAGGGATGGGTTTCTGAAAGAGCTCAAAGCCGCCTCAAACTGACCTGAAGAATTTGATGGTAAGGAATAACAGTGATGAAAATCGCTGACATACGCATTTTCATGAACCTGGGAAACAGTTGCAAGAAGATAATGAGAAAATTGCAGTACAAATTACCATTTGACGTTCTAAATTATACAATCACATCACCTATAAGTTATAAAAGTAGTTTGAGTGTTTGACCTTAACAGCTCATTTTGACCAGTGTACAAGTTAGATGAATAGTTATAACTTTCCAGAATGAGCCGTGTTAATAGAGATTCACATCTTGTATAAAGTTTTTGTTTTTGTTCGTTCATGTCTTTAACACGCCACGTCTCTGGAAAGATCAAACATCCTTTTCCAGTGATTTCCACACACTTACAAATTTGTAACCAGATAAAAGAATTAAATTACAACTAAATCATCTCTAACGAAGCAAAGAGGCCGATGAGCCCTTCTTTCAGTTGAGCGCATTAATGGCCGTTTTTCAGGTAAGATTACTCATCACTGTTTGAGACAGAACAATCATCTAGCACTCAGTTTGTATTGGGTGTTTCCTCATGGTGTCAGTTTGTACATGGGTGTCATCCACTTGATGTCCTTTGATGAATATTTTAATACTAATCATCTAAACATGGAACCACTCGAGATAATAACACAGTCAGGCACTACATGGTAAAGTCAGCATAAAAATCTCGCAGCAAAACCTGTTGATGTTCCACCAACACCATTGGATGAAACACTTAAAACAAATGGAGACAGATTCGTACCACGCTCTCAGAATTATGGCGGCACCTCCCAGCACAGAAATCAAAAACTGTATTATAAGCACCTGCCAGAAGAAGCCACATGAACACGTTTTCCTCCCATGCAACAAAATTATGCACAAGAAACCACAAATCGGCAGAAATCAGGGAGCTTTGCCTCAAAGCAAACGGAAACAAACAGTGTCTAAAACTCCAAGCTTTGTGCTATGGTTTGGTTACTAGTTAGGTATATATGTTAAATGTCTTTAAATCCTTCTGTTATTCTCATGTGAAGTAACTCTCAAAATCATGACTACATTCATTTTCACTTTGCTAATAGATGTTCAGCCAATGCATGCACTCCTAATTGAACACTGTATGGAGAGCCATTAGACCATAAATTCTAAAAATTAACGCATATGCACACTGCATCTATCCCATAACGATGGACTATGCCAGGAGTCAAATTAAATGTCTAAACCATTTGATCTCCTCCAACGAAACATCCTATACTACAAGGTCATTGCTGAGTCATATGCATGTTATAACTCCACATTAGCCGGTTACTATTCAGGAATCAAGGTTTTCTTACGCCAATGCCCACAACAACAACAAAAATAAAATAAAAAGTTTACCCGACACAAGTAAAATCACTATCCAAGCATAAGAAGGTAGCAATGCATCAAAGGAAACATAAGAAAAATAATGTCTAATACTAGAGATGGATCACACGGCATGTAGCATCTAGTATAGTATACCTGCAGTTTCTGCCTTGGCTATCTTCACCAGTACTGCCAGCTCTTTGTGAGTCTGCCACAACACAGCGAATCCTTGTAAGCTTGATGAAAAGTTTCTAATAGTACCTTTAAATTTTTAATTAGTTTTTTTGTTGTAAGAGAAGGCACGACGTCAGTACAATACAAGGGGAGGATTACAACATTTGGCCGTCTCCAGCACTAGGTAAAGCCCTATTTGGTATGTCATTAAATGGCATTAAATCAACCACAAGTGTACATGGTATTGAAGGGAAGAGGAGATTAACAAATACCTTTACAGGATTAAGGCAGCATGAAACACAGAATTCATACGAGTTGCAACATTGTGAAATGAGGTTACAGCCCCTGCACTTAATATAGCCAAGAAATGTCTTTTTTGTATTTCTGTTACTTTTAAAGTAAGAAAATAAATTATTTGAGAAAATAACTCACTGACAAGAGAACTGACTTCCTTTCTGAGGACAGCAGCGAGAATCAGACTTTACCGATAGAGCATCACACACATAGCCTACAATGCCCAAAACCAAGTGAGTATACAACAACAACAAGCCTTTGCTGTTGGCCAATACCAAAGGAGCATATAGTAATAAATATATGATTCTAGTGTACAGAAAGAAACAAGTTGTGTGAACTAGAAAGTGAGTTCAAGAAAAATGTGTAGAAAGTATAGATTTGTCAAAGAACACAATCAAACAAAAAACGAGGAAGGTATCATAGAACCAATCGAACCGGGATTATCATACTACTTTCCAAAAGCAAGCACATACCACTATCATCAGCTAATAAATATCTTCCTTGGGCAGTACTCCTGCATGCCTGAACTGGAAAACCAATATCATCCCTACAGAAAAGAAAGACACCACATGTCATGCAATTTCAAAACTCAGACGTGCCAACAAGAAATAATTTAAAGCTCTGTAGTTTCATCGTTGAACTCCGGAAAACAAACATCTAGAAAGAAACATTTTATGAGTCAATCTATACTCCATATTATACTCGATCATTCCAGCCATGCCTCTTAGGAATTGAAGACAACCCACCACAACTCTACAGCTTATACTACATATTTTACCAATAATCAGCCAAGGCAACATATATTCATTGCCGAAGCTTAACTACACCATATTCGTTTTCGTGAGATAAAAAGCAATTGGTTGGAGACAGACTCCGAAAACTTTCAGAGTCACGGTAGACAGCCTATCATTTCCAACGAATGCCGGGATAATCTCAACCATCCGAACTTGATTCAATCTTCGACCGAAAACTGAGACATTCACTTCCACTTTCCTCTATATCAGACAACTTTAAACCTAAAATGTATATGAGTGGAGAATCTAAGCACTTGTGCAGTTGTGCATCAAATTCCAATCTTTATTACATCCGTTTCGATATCATAACAAAATTAAATACAACTTATAAGATTGAAAATTTCCCCTGCACAATCAAATTTACTCCAATATTCCCAGAAAAGGGCAACCATTGAATCAATTACAATCAGGGATGATCACAAACAAATCATAAACCCTCATAATTTGTCCAACCCATATAAAATTTCACAAAACCCATCAACCAAACAATTTATAATCACTAAAAAAACACAAATACAAATTAATTGAAATTAAGATGTTCATAATATGAGCTTAAGATAAATACAAATAAAAATGAATCATCATTAAGAATAAAGAGAGTAAAGAATTTTGAGAAATTAACCTGATTGACAATGTTATCAAAGGAAAATGGGTGAAGAAAAATTGGAAGACTAACCACTTCAACATTTTCATGTTACTTCAAATTGCGTGGGATTTCTTAAACTGGTCTTTATTTGATATATATATTGCGTAATACTCATATCTTTTTAATTCTCGATATTATTATTTAATACTCCCTCATATTCATAATAACATTTCCCTTTTCATTTTCATTTATTTACAATATCTTCCCCTTTCCTTTTTTGGTAAACTTTTATACTTATTTTAATCACATCACCCTACAACAATACTCCACAATATACATATTTTATCTTATTTTAATAACTTTATCCCACAACAATAATTATTTTAATCATTTCACCCCACAATAATACTCCACAATACATTCCCTCTCTTCAATCACCTCACCCCACCATAATACTTTAACATACCCCACCACAATACTTTAACATATTTAATTACCCACCCTTAATTTTTGGTTCATTCTTGAATGAGAAAAGTTATAATGAATATGAGGGAGTATTAAAAAATGCGGTTTTATAATGTGATATGGTCCTATAAGAATTACTCGCAGTAAATAAGTGAGATTAACCAATTCTCACAACATGTAAGTGGTAAAGACAAGTGAATGGTAAATGGATCCACCTACTTGCCTTTCCACTTGTATATTGTGAGAAGGGCACTATTCGTCTTCAGCTTTGTGACGGATAGTGTCCGTCTTTAGTAAAACGTGTTGAACTTTTTAAGGTTCCCCATTATTATTGTCATCTAAATATTTCTCAAAACAAACTAAGCACTTAACTAATAAATGTGGTTTGCTTAGCTTAGTTTATAATTTGATTGTATATAATTTGGTTTAGTTAATCACAAATTCTCATTGAAAACGGGTTGGATACTTGGATCCCTTCTCACAAGGAAGCAAGTGTGAGAGGGAATCCGGCCCGTTTTCATTGAAGACGGATATACCCTGTCTTCAATGAGACCAACTATAGATTAACAGTTTGGTTTACTAGATAAAAAGATGTCAGATATAAAAAAATAATGTTGGATTTTTTTTGTTATGATGATAAAAATAATTTTGAATTGTCACAAACAAGATTTCAAAATTATAGATCCATAGTGATTCAGTACAAGTGGGTCTTGCTATGTGTCATGATCCTAGCCCTGATCATCAACGGTGGATACACACAGGTTCATTTGTAAATATGAAGGCAAATGTTTGTATGAATGCAAGCAATAAGTAAATAAGAAAGCATTTGGTGGAAAGTAGATTGATTGACTAGTATCTCACATAGAGGCAAATTTGATAGTACAAGTCGTGTAGCAAGAAACACTGAAAGTGCAGAATAACAATACGTTTTCTAAACACCTAAAACAGTATCTTAAACTAAAAATCTAGTTCCAAGATTCAACACGCATGAAATAATTTTGGAGTACTACTAGAAAATAAAAACATAAACGAAAATACACGGGTACATAGATGAAATCTAAAGGGTCAAATCGAACATACCACGCCACAGATTTCATGTGTCCTTACACTATGCAACAACTAGTAGGTATTTTTTAGAGCTTAGTAGGACAATATTGTTGTTGCGAATGACGATATTGTTCCTGCCCTATTACTCTAGCTTGGTACTGTAGCAGAAATATATACTTCCTCCATTCAACTTCACTCTACCACTTTCATTTTTGCACACTATTCATGAGTCGGCATCTAATTGCAATTTTCTCTCAATATATAAGTGACAATATATTCATGTGTGATCTTGTTTGATTCGTCTTTACGAGTACATTATTAATATCCAATTTTAGCAAACACGTAGCTAACGATATTTACCGCGTAAAACACGTCTCGGCAAACGTGAAAAAATTATTTGGTAGAGTGGAGTTGAATGGAGGAAGTATATTGTTATTGAATTTTAACCGCAAATTTCTCAATCTAGTTGTAGATGAAAGTGGCAGTCAATGTTGAGCAGTAGATATCTCTAGACCTGGCAAACGGGTCAATCGGATCGGGTTCGGGTTGGGCCAGTTCGGGTCGGATCAGTTCGGGTCTATCGTTGATTTCGGGTTAATTCGGGTCGGGTCGGGTTATTTCGGGTTTCGGGTTTGTTTCGGGTTTGTTGTCGGGTCCGTTTCGGGTCAACCGGGTCGGGTTATTTCGGGTCGGGTCATTTTCGGGTCAAAGAATAAGATACAAAGGGCCATTTTATGTCTTTTTGGTTCAATTAAAGCTATGTTTTGTCGGGTCATTTTCGGGCTGAGTGATTTTGAATCGGGTTATTTTCGGGTCGGGTCAGTTACAGGTAAAAAAAGATTGGGTCATGTTCGGGTCGGGTCGGGTCCAATCGGGTTTCGGGTCACATTCGGGTGTTGTAGTTCGGGTTAATTTCAGGTCACGGGTCGGGTCATTCGGGTCGGGTTGCTTTTGCCAGGTCTAGATATCTCCCAACTAAGGTCTAATATTATACGTTTATCTGATATCTTCAGCAAATAAAACGATTAATTTCATAAAGTTCATGTCTAGTGTTTGTTATTGGTTTTGGCTGCATACGGTCCTCAAGAGTTTACGCTATAGGTTGGGTACTAGACAATGGCACAATTAAGTTGATTGTTAACTAACGTCAACTTGCGAGACAACCAACCTCAAGTCCGACTAATGAGACATTGAGAGGTAAAGTGGCATAATCTACTATATATTAAAGCACAAACATTTATAGATTTTCTATTGGCTCCTGCTTTTTAGGGAATGCAAAAAAGAAAACTTTTTTTCTTCACATGAAGGGACCTCCATGATTGATATCAGATTAATTACTCTTTCATAAATTATAATTTACCTCTTATACTTCATATTCTTTTATGGTTTAAGTCATTCTAAATTCAATATAAAACCATACATTATACATTTTATTTGCATAAATACAACTAATAAAAATGAATAAAAAATGAAGCAAATTACAAATTCATGTCACATAAAAAATAAAATAAAAACAGCATAATATAGAAGACCCATATTAATTTTTTTATAAAAAGTACCAGGTTTAAAAAAACGAAAACTGAAAAAAAAAATACCAAGTTGTAATCAATTTTTTTTAAAAAACAAAATCAGCAGAATATTGAAGAAGCCATTTATTTTTATATAATAATAATAAAGAAAAAGTAGCAAGTTTCAAAAACAAAAGTTACAACTTGAAAAAAATTAACAAAAGAAAGATTGAGAAAACATTTAACGAAATTTCAAAGCAACCATATAAATATTTAACGAAATTAGAAAATTATTTTAAAAATTAATATAGTTGCTTTGTTTTAATAAAAAGAATATAACAAAAAAATATGTAATTCTTTAATTTTAGATATTACATAAAAAATTTATGTCAAAGTACCAAATCAAAATATTATTAGAAAAATCACAAGACAAAATTAATGCTGGAGCAAAACAAACTTGATTTACAGAAGATAAATTATGTAAAAATATATGATGAATGAATATTTGAGTAGGTATGATAGAAGAAGTTGGGTTGTAAATGGAAAAGAATGGAGGTAAATTGGCAATTTGGTTTAGAGTAAAAGACTCAGAGGGTGAGGTGAGTTCCTATGTGAGATTAGGGTTTTATTCAATGTTTTTATGGGTACAAAAATATGATGGATTAAGTTGTGGTATGTTTGGGCCTGGTTAAAATGAATGTAACGTAGGCTTAAAAACTATCATCCCAACCTTTAAATATTACAAGAATGAAGTGGTTTTAAGAAAAATTCCATCCAAAATGCATATTGGTAAATAAGAAATGATAATTAAGCTCATTTGCTAAATAAGAAAACTAATAATTTTTATATAATAAATTTTCATTAAAATTAATTTTTTTATCGAATAATATTATTTTCACTAATATTTAAACTATAATATTTTAATTAAAATAAAAAAAATTAATATAAAACTTTAAATTGTTAGATATTTTTATTAATGCTATTATTAGATAATTGACTTATACTTCATATAAAAATAAAAATGTAAATCAATAATATTAGTTTCGTGACAAAAAAAAATGAGAATAGTTTCTAAATTGAAATCATTATTTTTATAATATAAAAATATTTTCATTAATATACATTTGAGTTCATTACTTAATTCTCTTCATTAATTTTTAATTCCATAATTTTGTTATCAGAGCATAATACAATGATGAGAAATGTGAACAACTAATATAGTACTAATTTTATATAAATTGTTTAATAAAATAAATCTATATACCGTGCATGTATTGCACGTATTTTAAACTAAGTAAGTAATTGAAGATGATGTACATAATTATATCCTTAAACCAAATAAAAACACTGCGGATATACTCAGCAAAATATTGTATCCTTCCTAATATGAGCAAACTATGTTCACCCAAATTTGAAGTTGTCTTAACTCTCATTGCTTGGTAAATGCGTCTCGGATTTCGAAAAAGACTGAAATCAGCATATCTATATCACCCTCCTTCCCTTTTACGCTTTGCCTTTTCCCTCTTTCGACTAATTTTTAGAGACGGTTCGTCTGCTTTTTTAAAACCTTCGCTTGTACATTTGTGTATTTTCCCAAAATATGTTCAATGATATTTACATTAGTTAATTAATGGTTGGTTGTTCTAGAACACTCATCAACTCTCACTACATGCTCTTTCGTGATTGGAATTTGCAGGTCGATGCTGCCTAGTGTCTAAATTCAACAGTTCATCTAAAGTATGAAAAACAAACGTGTCAATCTTATCTGTTCCAGAATGGAGCGTCTGGCCTACGTCAATAATGCATTTCTCAGCTTAGCGAGTATTTGTAACAAAGTTTTGTAGCAATTTTGTTAACATAAATAAATTTGTTGTGCATTTTCCAAGGTTACACAAAAAAAAATCCAAAAATTCACACACTAAATAATCAAGTATGGATAAAGGAGTTTAAAATGCAAGATAAGAAAATTAACACAAGATAACAGTCAACCCAATTCTATAACATGGATATTTAAGAGATGAAAACCGTTTAAGGCTACAAAAAAAAAGTTTCAGAGTTTCTCCATGAAACAACAACAACATATATTAAGGATACTCGAGACATCTTTAACAAAAGAAATCGGTCAAGATAATTGGCTAATAGAATGTATGTAAGTATGTGACCTCGTATTTTTTAACGAGAATTAACAACAATGGCTAGACTATAACTAGAAAATCGAAACACAAGACAAGAGAATTAGCGTATGAAAAAAAGGCGCAATGCCAGCTTTTGACCTATTGCAGCAATGCAATTGCGCTGGGCACGGGAAAAAAAAGCCTCGTAAGAAAAAGTTTTAATCAATCAATATGTATATTATCATAATAAATCAAAGTCTATTTATGTTTTATATATATGGCCATAATTTACTAAACATTTGCCACGAAATATTTGTATTTTACCATGAATATTGTTATGTTTATTAGGTGTTTTGTCACGACTATTCTTATTGTTGTTGTTGTCTTCGATTTTTTTTTTCTTTTTTATTATACTCCCCCGTCCCGATTATTTGCTTACCTTTCGATCATTATTCTTTTATTAAAAGCAGTTGAGCTATGTTACTATGTAGTTAATTCAACCTAAAAAAAGTTTTCAAAAATTTTATTTTTATTTTTATTAAGATAATCTGAATGATTAGCATTGATTTGAAAGAATATGACTAGAACTGTAAATGTTGAAAAAAAAAATGATTTAGTTAATACAAAATGTAAGGATAATAAATTGATAAATCAGTTTAGATGAAACTACTGGCTTATTTATTTATTATCAAAGTTTTATGCCTACACAAAAAGAAAAAAAAATCATAGGAAAATGGCCCTAAATTTCTTCCTGAACCGAACCTCCAAATTCTTAGATTGGCCTTGCAAAAAGGTAGTCAATCTCACATACAAGAATATAACGTAACCTACGATTATCGGGAATAATCTCTCCACATTCAAGAGCTTCAAATACACATCCTCGAGAGTTCCCTGTTTTCAGCTGAGACAACTCCTGTAAGAAAAACCGTATGCACCAATGTTACATTTGATTTCTTATAATCTAAAAATATGTATTATCCATTGTTAAAATAAACGTCGTTACTTACCATCCGATCGTAAATTATACCGACTCTAAATACATTAACGACCGAACCTTCATGTTCGATATAATTCATAACCACATCAAATGCCGCAATCGAGTTAGAAACAGCTGGATAAATGTGAGTAATTTTACAATCTTTTATTTTAAATAGTTGAACTTGATGAAAAAAAAAACAGAAATCAACATTTGTTCAGTGCCCAAAATAAAAGAGTCCGAAACCGACCCTCATTTGTTATACATAAAAAAAATGTGTCATAGTACTTCATTTCAGTTAGGAACAATATGTGTCGTTTGACCTTAACAAATCGGACATATCATTGTTCCATGGGATGTGTCTCACGAGACTTGTCGAATTTATTAATGAAACATTTAAACAATATGCATTTATAGCTATTGAGTGCGTCAAATTATCCTCGATAATAGTAGGTTATGCTACGAGATTGATCATGTATTTGTTCCAATGCGTTGATTTTCGTGTCGTGTTTTTTTAGTTATGCTAGATACGTTAGCGTATTATGTCACAAGTATAATTTATATATGTTACTGTCAGACCGGATCTGAGATTTAGAAGCTAACTCATGAAAAAATTAGGGGCCTATTTTTTTTTACCTTTTTATGCAGGCAAAAACTTTAACAATATATTATGGCAATTTACATATTGATTTGTGGCAAAATACAAATATATTGTGGCAAAGGTTTAGTATTGTGGCCATATATATAACGTAAATATATTTTAACAATATATTATGGCAATTTACATATTGATTGATAAAGCAAACTTTTTTACAAGATTCTTTTATTCTTATGGTCAATCACAAAATCAAATTTATAACAACAAACAACTAATAGTTGAATACTTTTAACAAAACTTATCATTTTCTTAGTCGCTAAGAAACAGGTTTTGAGAAGTTGTAATTCCCTCGCGGAAGACAAAAGTTTTTCTTAGAAAACCATTATTAGCATGTTCACAATAAAGATAATCTTCATTGTCCGGATGATAAACAGTATGACCTGACGGTTTATCCTAATCGCCTACCAAAAGAAAGTTATATCACTAAAATACATACAAAGAAATCAACAAACAACAGAAAAAATAAGAAAAATACGATGAATATATATCATGTGAATACAATATCTCATATAAAGATATACATCGAATGACTTTTTGGGGTTCCCAATTGCCAGCTTGGCAAAGCTCAAAATTACATCATCATCAGGATTTCTAACTTCAACAGAGGGACAAAGCGAACAATGAGAACAATCATTAAATCCGACTTGAATTCGGATTTCAGGAAACAGAAGGGTGTTCTTGTATTTCTTTGTACGCCAACTGAACCCGTTTCTCCAATTAATATCAAATATTGGAGCCATTTTTTAGGTTACAAATTAGTAGAGATTGTGAGGAAGAGAGTATGTAGTAGTGTGGAGTAATAAAGAGCGGGAAAATGAGGGTCAAGATTTAAATAATTGAAATGCGAAATTTTGGCCCTCAACTAATCAAAACTCGTCGTTTTGGATTTAGGGGAAGAAAACCTTGGACATCAAGGCAATGATGTCAGTGCCAACTGCCAATGATGATGTCATTTACCCTCTAGTTTATCCTCTAGTAAAAAACAAAAGCTGGTAATTGTGGTCAAATATTGATGAATTACTGTAATGGTAGTCAAATATTCCCATACCATATGCATTGTAGTCTGATTGCCAGTTGGATTTTTTTGTCCTTTTTTTGTATAAAAAGTACGAAAAATGGCAGTAATATCATATTTACACTTGTGTTTTTGACCGCCTATTTTCATATTTTTTATTATAAGTAAAATTTCTTTATTCTTTTTTAAGTATTAAGTATATGACTCAATTTTTATATAATACATATTTTTTTAATGTTTTGGTATACTTCAGGGAGTATAAATTTGACTTGAACCGTATAACTGAAAAAAAATATATTCATAAATCTTAACAATAATATATAAATTCAGATTATCGTTTATGATACTCTCTAAGTCCATATATATGAAGGGTGACCCTAATTTCACTCTAAAATTTATTTTGCCACTCAAAAAGCACTTGTAAAAATTTAAAAAATACTCATAGATAATAAGTGACAAAGTACCATTTGATCGTGGCATTATCAATTTCCACTTTAGAGTGGTCAACTATAAGACAAGTGTTGCACTGGGTCTTCATAGCTAGTAACGTTCACTAGTTATGGAGTCGGGCTGGGCCGGGCTGACTCGGTGGGGGGGCCGGGATCACCTGGTCTGACGATGGGAGGGCAGGCTTGGTCGAGCAGGCTAGGCTGCTAGGGGTGACCCGGACCCAGGCCTGAGACGGCCCGGGATAGCGAGCGTGTAATGTTTTTTTTACTCTAAAATAAAGGACGAGCAGAGCTGGGAAAATGAACCCAGGCCCGACCAACGGGGGAGCGGGCTAGACCGGGCCTGGCTTCGGGCCGGCATGGGATGGATCAAAATAGGCATGATGGCGGGTCGGGCCGGGCTGATCCGCCCTTTCCCTATCTATCGTTCACAAGGCACCAGAAAAATTGATTAAAGCATAAGTGGTGTTTTAGGATGATAATGGCCAATGGGTGGAACATAAATGGAATAGAGCTATATCCATAGCACAAATTCTCATTTCAAACGAGACGTTCTGTCTAAAAGTTTCAGACAAGTCAATCCCCCTCACAAGAAAGCAAGTGTGGGATTGACCCGTCTAAAGCTTTTAGATGGGCCCCCCGTCTTAAGCAAGACATGTTGCATCCATGGAATTGGCACTCATTGAACATTTTCATGCTTATAAAATAAATTTAAAGACAATATATTAAGAAAATTGAGACAAAAAAAAAATACATCACCAAACAAATCATCTTATATATACTCCGTATACTGGAGTACAAGTGTATCAATTAGTAACATTACTCATAGTAAGGCCCTGTTCTTTTGGGCTGAATTTTGCTGAATTTTTCTGAACTGAACTTATATGAGTTGAACTGAACTGAACTGAACTTATAGGAGCTGAATTGAACTGAACTGAACTTATAGGAACTGAACTGAACTTATAGGAGCTGAACTGAACTGAACTTATAGAAGCTGAACTGAACTTATAGGAGCTGAACTGAACTGAACTGAACTTATAGAAGTTGAACTTTTTTGAACTTAATTTTACTTTTGATAGGCTATGTCGCACACCTATGCAAAGATAAATTTCCCTAGACACAAATAAATGTAGTACGAGGGGTCGAACACAAGGAGACGGGAATTTCGTTATGAAATGCTATGGATGGACTACTATCAAGTCGATTTAACGGTTTGTTTTGGTTTGATGTTTAACTAACTATGATGCAATCAATAATATTAAAAGAGTCTAGGGGAGCCGGGTCACTCATGCAAATACGTAAATGCTCATGCTAAACATAGGAATTCTTAATATTGTTAATTGTTTAGGCTAAAGACACCCATCTCTCGATATTAGTGTCAACCTTAGGTCGAGTCCTAGAGAACTTTCGTTATGACTATAGTCGCCGTACTACACATGCTTAGTCTAATCCGATTCCGTGTCTCTCGACTTATAGAATGAATTAACAAATTTAATCAGCAATTGGCCAAATAACAAAGATTAACAAAACAATACAAGCATGTGATAGAAACAATTTATCAATATTAGTTCATCCTTATTTTAACATTTACAATTTACTAATTATGCATGGCTTCCTTAAACCCTAGACAAATGAAACTACTCACTCATATTGATAATTAAACTAATACTATGTGATATAATAAGCATGATGAATATGAAATTATAAAGGAAAACAACTTGTTAATAAAATGTACTACACTAAGTGAATGAAAACTAATGTAGATAACAATGAAACTATGATTAACTAAATGTTACGATTAACTAAATGATTTGTAAGGTAAATGACGGAAGTAAATACTAACATAAAACTAGAATTAGGATTACTGCAATAGAGAAATACAACTCGGAAATGAAGAACGAATAACCCAAATGGTTGAATGGAAAGATTGCAATATAACTTCAAAATGTAACCAAATGTTTGACATAGTAATAACTAAATGTTTAACTAATTATGAAACTAAGAAAAATATGTGTGCTAAAGCTATGAAAGATATGATAAAAGATAAGTGAAAAGATAAGTGAAAAAGATGATAAAAAGATATCTCTAAGTGTCGAAGTCCCTCTCCTTTATATAGGGAGAGGGACTTGAAACGGTATAATTCACAGAAGCCAAACCCCGATCGGGGTTCCCAGGCCCCGATCGGGGCCTCTTTGATCCGGGTGCTTTGTCTTAATTCCTCTATTTAATGCTTAAGAAATCCTAAGCTATGCCTTTAAACACCTTAATTCTCCGGTTAATTGCATAGTTTAGGGTTTTCTTGAACATCTAAAGGAGTATCATATGCTTGAGTTTGTGGACTCCTTGCTTTGGGCTTCATTTTTGGTTTTCTTTCATTTTCATTTCAATCCATTTGACAAATCTTCATGTTTGACTTGTCCTTCTCCTTTCACTGTGTTAGGAAAAAGCCTAAGCAGTGGGGACTGGGGTGGAGTGGTGGACAGTGGACTAGTGGTGTTAGACTTTTAGTAGGTAAGGAGTACTTTGAGAATAAAAGCCCAATAGAGTTTACAAAAAATAAAATTTAAGAGAGAAAGTGGGTAAGGATTACTTTGAGAATAAAAGCCCAGTAGAGTTTACAACGTTTTTTTTGAAGAAAAAAAACTTGAAAATATCATTCTTTTTAATCACAATAATTAATAATTTTTTAAAAAAATTAATTGTAAACATTAATTTAGGATGTCCACCGGCCACTGCAGATTAAGCGGATGATAAACTATGATCCATATTTTACCTTAAATTCAACCATATCCGTATCAAATGACAGTTCATCAACCCCATTTAATTTCGGGTGGATGGAAATTCACAAGGTCAGAATGATACGTGAACCTCAAGAGTCAAGACCTCTAGTGCTGTGGGCGCAAGGATATAAAAAGAAGCAACAATTCCGACTACATGCGTGCTATCCCAAGAATTAGGGCCGTAAACGAGCCGTCGAGCTAGGATGGGCTCGGGCTCGAGCTCGAAATTTTGAACTTGACCCCGGGCTTGGCTCAAAGCTCGTCGAGCCTAAAAATTTGAAGCTCGAGTTTGAATCAAACTCTTTGTCATTATATAATTATCTCTTTCACTATTTGAATCTAACGAAATAAAATAATTTTAAAAAATAAATATTATTATAAGATATTGAAAACAATTTTATAATAATATACTTATAAATGTCTAAGGCCCTATTCTTTTGGACTTAATTTCAGTTCCTATAAATTCAGTTCAGCTTCATTAAGTTCAGTTCAGTTCAATTCAGCTCTATTAAGTTCAGTTCAGTTCAGTTCAGCTCTATTAAGTTCAGTTCAGTTCAGTTCAGCTCTATTAAGTTCAATTCAGTTCAGTTTAGATTAATTTTATTTCAACATTATTATGATTATTATTCTTATCATTGTTATTATTATGTTAATTCATTTAATATTGTTATTATTATTATATTTATATTTTTAAAAAATTATTTTATTACTATTATATCACCGTTATAATTATTCTTTATATTACTATATTTATGTTTAATATATTTATTTATTCTTATATTATTACGATTAATGGAAATATTAGTATTATTAATATTTATTAATATTATATTTTATATTTTATTGATATATTCATTATTATTATTATTATTAGAAAAATATTTATTATTATTATTATTATTATTAATATTATTATTAATAATAGTATTATTATTATAATGTTTAAATATATTATTATTAATTATATTTACTTTATTACTATTTATATTATTTATATATTTTTTAGTTACTATTGTTAATATATTTATGATTATATTGTTATTAATAATGTTATCATTTATATTAGTATTTTATTATTATAATATTTCTTCTTATATTATTGTTTTATTTTTTTATACATCTGATTAGATTATTATTTAATAATATCATTATAATATTATTATTAATAATGATTTATATTATTATAATATTAATTATTATTATTATTATAAGTTATAAATTATATTTTATATTATTGTTTGTATTATTATATTATTATATTATACTTATCATATTTATTTTTTAGTTACTTAATTCTATATATTTATTACTATAATTAATAATGTTATCATTCATATTAATATTATATTTTTTTATTATATGACTATAATATTTTTTTTATATCTTATTTGATTATTATTATTAGATTATATTAATATAATATTATTATTACTAATGATTAATAGGAATAATAATATTGTTATCTTTTTACTATTTCAGTTCAGTTCAGTTCAGTTCAGCTCCATTAAGTTCAGTTCAGCTCCATTAAGTTCAGTTCAGTTCAGTTCAGCTCTATTACGTTCAGTTCAGTTCAGTTCAGCTCCATTAAGTTCAGTTCAATTCAGTTCAGACAAATTCAGTCCAAAAGAACAGAGCCCAAGTAATGTATAATTTGGAATAAAGTTAATATTATACTATAAAAATTACTCCGTATATCAAAATTACTTCGTATATAAAAATTTATAAACGAGCACAATCGAGCTTCCGAGCGAGCCTTTCTAAGTTCTGCTCGGATCTAGCCAAACTCGGCTCGACTCGACTCGTGCTCGGAGGGCTCAACGAGCCGGCTCATATCATTTATAGACCTACCCAGGCTGTGTTGAACCGCTTTCACAAAATTAACGTCGTAAAGAGCATGTGAATGCTTGCATCAGCTGTTGGCTGCTGCTGAGCCACCTCTTCTTCCAGGGAGGCCTACACAGGAGTCCCGGAAATCGAATCATTCTTAGTCTTCTTAATTCCTGGTGTATTCTTCTCACTTGGCAATTCCTGTTTGAAGCTTTCTTAGTCCAGCGCATGGATTCAGAGTGTAACGCAATAATGTGAATTCTAGTAAAAACGTCGATACAGACAATAGCATTAATAATCAAAGGAAAGAGGTATAAGACAATCCAGATTTCCAGATACTGATATCCTAATCGAAGACTGTCTAGGGAGAGTCATTAGCGCATATGCACAGTACATCTTCCCATCACGATAAATTAAGATAGGCGTCAAAACGAATTTTTAAACCATTAGATCTCCTCCAATGAAGCATCCTATACTACACGGGTCGTTGATGAGTCCTACGCATGTTACATCACCAGTAGCCAGCTACTAGTCAGAAATGATCATGCTGTAAGTGCCAGATTTATGCCTAAGGCAAACGATTAATCAAGATTTAGGGCGACAATTAAACATTTAGTGTGAAAAAGAGGCATAAAGTAAACATGAAATGATCATGGTGAAATCATTGTTGTTCAAAAAACACAAACCTGCAGCATAACCTCACCGATCCTTACTACGATCAACGCAAATATAAGAATATCATCTTATGAACTACCAGGAACTATTCTAAACAAACAATCAGCACGCGAAAAGGGTAATCTGGCCTCCTTATTATCACGATTCACGAGTAGTTGAGGGCAGGAACATTTAAAGGACAATTCTCCATTCACAACAATAATATTATCCCAAGCTCTATAAATAAGAGCAACTAAATGCTAAATGATAAATGCTGCATTGCCTGCATAGCAAGACCCACTTGTGGCTAATGGCAGAAGCATCCATAGACCCGACCTCTTGTTCCAATAATCCTGCAAGATGCTACATCGAACCAATCACAAATAACATGAATCAAATAAAGAACTTTGAGCAACACAGAGGAAGCAATTCAAGGCGGGATCACCCATCATGATACATATCATGACTATGATAATTCTTAGATCTTTATCACCTTCCTACACTGCATTATTTGCTTGTAAGTGAGCAATGTACACCATAAGAACCTTACTTACAATCTTTACATTTTTTTTTTCTTCCGTGAGGCAGGGCGTGCAACTTACGATGGCACGTAAAGATTTCGTTAGATTCACACAGGGAGCCAATATAATTACGGGAAAAAAAAGAATAATAACTGCTCCAGACAGTAGCTAAATAGACCACCAGCAATCAAAATCTAAAGAATCCTATGTCGTTCATGTTGTGCAAAGTTGGGGAACAACTTTCAATTGGCAGAGTAACATAATATATAACAATTGTAACAAGGTTTACAGCAGCAACTGGAAGAGAAACACTGTAAAATCACTAACATTAGTTACTAATGCTAAATGGTGTTGCAAATTTGCAACACCTAAATAGTCCACACGCTACAAGAAGCTAATGGTTCTACGTCGATCAAAAGGGCAACCGAAAATCAAATTTATTACAACTAGTACCAGTACCAGTACCTCATACTGAGTAGTTTTAACACAACTATCATCTACTTAGCCACTAATTAAGAAGTTGTTATACCCTACATCAAAGGAGGAGGAAGACAGAAGTAGTTGCTGAGAGAACCATCCTTCGCATGTTCACAATAAAGACAATCTTCATTTTCTTGATGATAAATAATATGACTTGACGGTTTATCCTCATCCCCTGCCAAAAGAAAGTCATATAAGTAAAATACATTTTTATAAAAAACGCATATGATAAATCATTAAGCCAACGTTATAATAAAACTCAATTCAAACAAATTGAGAAATAAATTAACAAGAAAAAAATAGAAGAATATGATACCATGTGAATACGGTATGTGAAGCAGAGGTTCACATCGAATGACTCGTTGTGGATCCCCGTTTGCCACCTCGAGAAAGATAACGTGAGCAGGAGCAAGAGGAGGCACACCCTTTGGTCGAGCAAAGAAATTTAGATGAAGCCCATACCCAAAACTAGTTGAAAATACTGGAACCAATATTGAAGCAAACTCGACAAAGTCATATTCAACACCCTACAAAAGAACACCAGACATTAACTAAAACAGAGCGGGAATCAGATAAAGGGTTTCGAACGTTTAGCAAAAATACCTTGTGGGATTTCAAATGACCCAAAGCAAGCTCTTGACATAAGTTTCTGCAATCGAAGAATTTGGGAGCGGGCTGTGACGCACGATAATTTACCATCTCGACAAGCGAACGGTACATTTCAGCATGCATTGAATGATCATCATCCGCAAAATGACTACAATTCAAAAACAATACAATACAATTATTTGTAATGAAAATTCAAGTACTCGGAAATAAAAAGAAAAAAAAGGAAAGATATAATCATACGGAACAAGAGCATCCAAATTATGGCAAATGTGGTCGTATTTGCTAGGGGGATACATCTTGGGGAAATTTAAATCATCATCTTCATCACTGCAATTCAATTCAACCCAATTAATTCAAGTGAATACAATTAGGAAACAATGTTATGAAAGTTGTAAGAGTTATAAACAGAAAACATACTAGATATTCATATTGTTTGGTTTAATTTTGTCAATGACGAATAACAATAACAATGGTATTTATAGGACATGAAGTTGGTTTCACAACATTAGGAAGCTTTCCATACACCCAATTCCACTTCTAATCTAATTTACGGAAACTTTCCAAATACTGAATTTCATGTCTAAACTAATACGGGATTAATGGTTCTACTGCAATTCAATTCAACGCAATTAATTCAAGTGAATAAACCGAAACCTAAAACAATGTAATCAAAGTATAACATACTACGTATTCATGTGGTTTGGTTTAGTTTTGCATAAATTTTCGTTGGAGTCGGACATATTCATCTTCAATAAGATCAACCGTTAATTTTGACAATGACCAATAACTTAATACTTATATAGATTATAGTCATACTCCGTATTAGTTAAGAAGTCGAATAATTCGTTTATTCTATGGAAAGCTTTTTAATTATAAAATAACGGAATTACTTTTTTCATCTACGAACTTTACTCATTTACATACACTTTTTCATTAATTCTCCATATCATACCCGATTTTGACCCGATAAAATTGATGACCTAACAATTATTAAACTTAAAATCGATCAAAATAAAAGTGATTTAATATTTAGATTTTATTCGTTTAACTTAATAACGTAGTAACTAAAAAAATAGTGGTTAAAAACTAAATTTAACAGTCAAATTTTGAAGTAATGCGATAAAGTAATCAAAGCCGATAATGGCCTGACCCGAACCGGTACATCATTTGACCCGAAGTGATCGACGTGATTGTGATAATGAACCGAACGCAACCCGGCTCAACCCGAAAAGGTTTGCTGACCAAACTCGCTCTAACCCGACCTGAGTTAACCTAACCCAACCCTTACATAATTGACCCGATTACCACCTCTTCATATACCCGTCTGAAATTTCATATTATGATCGACTTATGAAGAGTTAAAGACCGTCTAACAAAAGTGTGTACTCGTCCCCAGTCGTTTCGTCGGTCCTACTAAACACCCTTGTTCTCAGGAGATTTTTGATTTGTTTCGTGTGAGCGCCTTCTTTTTTGAAGACTAGTACGGACTTCGGAACTCGACAGTATTAATACCAAAATTTCTGCTCAAAATATTTGCAAAATTAAACTTAAAAAATCATCATATAACAACAAAATCCTTGATTTCCTTCCCTTTTTATTTCATACCAAAAACAGAGTCATCAATTCCATCACGACTACTAATTTATAAACCCCACAAAACCCAACATTTGTTTTTTTTTTAATTATTTATATAATTTGATTAAACCCCAGAAAACCCAGTTCATAATTTAATTTTTTTAATATAATTTGATAATTTAATACTAAAGTTTATATATAATTTAATGGCGGATAAGCAACTGATAGTTGTTGTGGAAGGGACAGGTGGCATGGGTCCTTACTGGAATACCATTGTTTCTGATTATCTTCATAAGATTATAAGGTTATATGTTTTGTTTATGTTTCATCAATTTTATTTTGTCACATTTCAATTGTTTGTTTTATATGCTAATGCTCACCCCGTCCCCGTTATTTGTTTACCTTTGACGATTATTTGTTTACCTTTGATTAAAAGACGGAGTTGAGTAATGGGTTTAACAGTGATGATGATTAACTTGTTAATGTTGCATTTACATAAGGATTAAATCATAGGCTCTTTATTTTCTTTAATGCATTTACAAAACTGTTTTATTTTATTTTGTTTTATTTTTGTAATATTTACAAAGTTCTTACCTTTGGAACAATTAGCCCAATTTTCCTGCCAAAAGTTATGTTTTTGCAGATGATGGGTATTTTTCGACGAATGTTGATCAAAATTGTGTTTGGAGGGAAGGTTTAGAATAGCATAAAGTGGTGTTAGTTATCAACGAATTCGGTACATTCAATCAAGTTTGTACATAATCCGATACGATAGGATGTGTATACTTCATGTAACTTTTGTAAATGTATGAAGTGAATATGTGAAATTGGTAAAAGAGACAATCTTATTGGGTGCAATAGTGAATTAGTGAAGGAAGGTAAAGGGTTTCAACTACGAAAAAGTAGATTTTTTTTTATATGGAGGAAAAATTGTCAACTTTTTGGTTGTAGTTCTGGTAATCCAAGTGTTTCGGTTGTGCATTGTGTGTTAAATGTGGAGAAAGTATTAATCTTTGGAATGTAACTGAGAGAGGGACTGCAGTTTTTGTACAGTAAGATCGTCTTTTTGTTAGTGTGTAAGCTGGTCGCCTGCTTCTTGCTATCAGCTCTGTCTAACGGAAAAATGAAAGGAAAGTGATGCATTAGAAGCTCATATGTCTGATAAGTCGACAATTCACTTAGGATGAAATTTCAACAGTGGATCAATGATCTTACTGAAATATGAATAACATGATTCTGTATGTTATTCTAATTTATTTTGCCATTGCAGGTCATTTTGTGCCAACGACTCGACTGTTCAGGTATGTGGTATTCCGCCCTGTTTAGGTTTGTTTGGCCTTTCCTGGTTCTTGGGCATGAGGGTAGTGATTTGACAATCAGGAGCCTAAAGTCCCTTTTTTAAGGACCTTATCTTAATGAATTCTCATATGATTTTTCTTAATTTCTGAAATACATATGGTTTTTGAAGATAAATGTATCTTACTGGCATCTTTGCTTCTTGGCGATACGAACAAACTATATCTGTCTTCTTTACCAACGCATCCCTATTCCCTACAAAGTGTATTTTATACTTGTTGGTTTTATAAAGGGAAATTCTTGTTGATTTTACATGTATCTGATAAATGCTCTTTTATTCAATATATAAAATGGTGACTGCATGTTATTTCTAAATTTCATTTTTTAAGTTCAGCAATTGAACCTTTGTGATCCTTCTTATTTGGTCTCTTAACCATTTGTTCTCAATATGCAGAAGTCTTCTGCGTCAGCAGCTTCTGATTCAACATTCGAGCTAGCCTTGGTAGTGTTTAATACACATGGACCTTATTCTGGTGCGTTTACTTGAGTTCAAGATGTCTAATGTTCAAGCTCTGTGAAGCCTTGCTCGATTAACAATATTTTATTTTATTTTATTTCAAAAATAACTTCTTGAATCTGGTAGCATACACACCACCTCCAATAGAAACAACTCACACTTTCCCCTTCAAATCATCTTTCTCTTGTAGCCATACATCTATAGTTGCATTCGCATCTCTGCCACATTCATCTTTGAACATGGCGATATTTTACAGCCACCACCGGTTGCCATATAACCGTCATTTGGTACCATAATTTTCGCGAAAATTAACATATAGAACATCTCAGTTACTGTATATGATTGTTTAAATAATTGTCGAAAGCTGGACTCCAACATAGTTTTCTCTTATTCTTTCAATCAGCTTACGTGGTTCGGCGAAGTGGCTGGACTAGAGACGTGGACAATTTCTTTTACTGGCTATCTGCCCTATCATTTTCTGGTGGTGGCTGGGATGATGTTGCAACTACAGAAGGGCTTGCTGAGGCGTTGATGGTATGTGTTCTGTTTTCTAGTGTCTGAAGTTCTCCTGGCTCTATTTGTCTGCCGTTAAATTGTTGTGAAAATTCTCTCTATCTTCCCTAGAAAATGAAAAAAATGATAGCGATGCTACTTGCCTAGGATTTATAAGTAATAGTAGTTGTTGGTATTATTAGAATCAAACCGTCTCGAAGGCATTTGGAATATGCATGCCGACTATGATGTGCACCCTTACCTATATCTCACTGTAAGAAAGCAAACTTTGTGGTCAAGTGATAGTTAGGGATTGCCACTTTCACAAGTAGGGGAGGGACAAAGATTTATGTGTCGAGTCTCTTGTCTAAATCATGTTTGGCACACACATTTGACGAAGATCGACAATTACAACGCTTCTAGGATTGAACATAAGCAATGAGCTTAAAGAAAGCTTAGATAAGAAGTGATATTGAATTTTTGATTGACTAGTACCTCATAAAGAGGCTGATTTGATCGCACACAAATATTCACAGATTACATTGAATGCGTGGAATAAGGCACTAAAATCTAGGAAATCATCAAGAAAATAATGTCAACATTTGCAGATCAATAAGCAAGAACAAAATCTATCAAGTGTGACTTACAATTTAGGCTAAAAATGAAATACATACACGCATAAAAGTAAAGCGTAAAAGGTCAAAGTGTGTAACCCCTCATGCTGTCATATCCTGGGATATAGTGACCCCCAAAGATTGTGAATGCTGTTGTTCTGGAATGGTGATTGAGTTGTTGGACAGAGAGAGGAGTGAGCGTTGGTTCAAATGTAGATATGAAGTGGCGTGGGTTTTCTAAACTGAAGACTTAAAGGCAACACTGCGAAGATTTAATATGTTCTCATTTCAGTTCACTATGAGTGTCTCTCTGGAGTATGGTACTCCTTTGTTTCTTGCTTCCCTCAGAGGATTTCTAGGTTACTGATGCTTACTTCCCGAGTTCCTGAACCTATTTAAGCAAATTTCGTGTTTTTCAACAAGTAGGGACTAATGGGGTCAAAACCTTTTTATGTACTTGAAAGATGAAATGTCTAGGACTTTTCCTTAGTTTTGAGTCATAATTCTGATGCAAAATTTCTACTCACATTATTGCTTCAATAACCTCTTAAATTTCAAATAGAGCTCAAGTCTCACTGTTGTACGGCTTTGGAATAGGATGGAATAAATCAAGATGGCGCACTTAACTCTCCATGCTAACTTGTATCGTGAAGAATAGTATCGACACATTTTGGCATTTTGCGACTCAATTTTCAGTGTGGGTCATACGAAAACAACCTCTATTTTTTCTATACCGGGGAATACCCACCCACAGGTGGGAGCTAAAAGACACTAACACTTTGTTGCTGTTGCCTGTTGGATTGTCACTTAGATAATGATTTGCTGCACATTTGCGTTATCTTTATAGCTGTGCACTGAAGTAACTCAACCCTGTATAATATGTTGCATGTCAGATGTTTGCCATTTCCCAAAATGGATTCCAGGCACAACAGGATGTTGATGGCAAAAGGCACTGTGTTCTTGTTTCTGCCAGTAACCCTTATCCCTTGCCAACACCAGTATACCGACCAAATTTCGAAAATCTAGAGGTGGCTGAAAATGGTGAGGAAGAGAAAACTCTTTTATATGATGCTGAGACAGTGTCTAAGTGGTTCGGACAGGTACCACCCGAAATTTGCATTCTTCCATATAGCATCCTCCCTTTTATTTGCTCTCTGCTTCTTGTGTAATCTGTATTACTCAGACATTGGCTTTTCTTGCAGTGCTCTGTCTCTTTGTCAGTTATCTGTCCTAAACAGCTACCAAAGCTTAGAGCTATATACAATGCGGTAAGTGTCTGGTGAGATTAATTAAAATCATTTTTTGCTATGTTTTTTTTTTAAAACCTTCAGGTCATCATTTGCATGCCTCTGTGCTTACTACAAGCTGAGCTAAAAATCTCTGTCAAAAATATTCGATAATTGCTTTTGAGTAATGCCTGCATGAGCTAAAAATCTGTCATCATTTGCATGCTTCTTTTGTGATCTGTATTTCTCTGAAATTGTTTTTTTTAAGGATCTTTTCATAATACTGATCTGTGCTGGTGAACTAAGATTCGGTAATGTGAATGAGGAGAAAGAACAAAAATATCATCAAACGGAGTTGTTTTGAATCGTTCCATGAGTTTGTGGCTTGCCTTAGCAGAAGTCCGGGTGATCTTTCTATCGTTTTCGCAAGTAAGTAGGATGTTCGGATAGTGAGGAAAGGAAGAGAAGGAAAAAAAAAAGAGTACCATTCGATTATATTAAGAGATGGAGGTTGCAGTTTATAGGTGACCGCAAGGCCCATTGGCATGGTTTGAGCAGACGTTAGGCAACAAACCTACTTTTTGCAAATAGAAAGTCAGTAAAGACAATTACAAAGAAAGATGGAAGGATTTATTTTATTTATTTTTGTGTTTCTGTAGCTCTGATCCTCAACATGTTGACGATCTTGATAATTACCTCTTATTAGAAAGAACTTTATCACCGTGATATCCTCGATTATTATATTTATGTTGGAGACAATGAGGTCAAGGTTTGAGGTTGGTGGCACGTCATGTTATGATCCGCGCATCAAGAAGTTATCTCACCGTGCTTGTCCACCAGTTCTCTTTATGGTTTAAGATTATTTGGGATGTCTAGCGAAGAGGTTTGATGTTAAATTAAGAAATGATGAATCTTTTATCATAATTGTAGGCTAAGCGTAGCGAGGAAGCACCTGATCCAACTGTTGATGTTAAGCAACCTCACTTCCTTGTTCTCATTTCGGATGGCTTCAGTGAGGCTTGTTCAGCTTTGCTTCGATCAGGCGTGTCACCAAGTAAGAACCCTAACTTGACTCAGATTCCTGGATCTCGCCTTCCAGTTTTTCGCCATCTTGTTATTATTGTAATCTTGTTATTTGTGTTGATGCTTTTATGAGTCATTTAGCAACATTGACTAGTAAGGGTTTTGCTAATGGCAGTGAAACGACAGACAGTTCATATATGCTCTTTATCTATTCTAAGTGATTGATGCTGTTCTTTAAGTAGTAATATGAAGTCATTGTTTCATTAGTAGTAGTCAATTTCTTAGAAAATGCCGATTCGCCCCTTTTGCTTTTGGCAAAGAAATTTAAGAGAGCGAGTGAAGTAGAGTCGGTAGAAAATAGTTAAGGGTAAAATATATACGATAAAGGTGAATTAGATGGGATTTAAGATACTCTTATAAGAGCTATGAGCTAATATAATTCAAATTGTAAGGTTAAATGGGATATTTAAGGTACAAACATTTGCCAAGTTTATTTGTTAAAAAAAATAAAAATGAAAAATTAGGGCAATTCCCCACAATATGAGTGATCCGTTGGAGTGGCGCTGTTATGGTATTTAACATGTCCTGTTAAGTGCGTTGCATCTTTTCTTTAAGTTGAAACTAAAACAATCAGGGCTTCGGTTAATATTAACCCAAGCTTTAGTTTAAAACCTCGTTCCTGAATTTTCAATTTGAGTATCATGTTACGTGGCTCCATGTTTCTCACCATAAAATTCGTCAGCCATATCGGATTCCTATTTTTGATATTTTGGTTATCAATTGAGTGTACACTGTACAAGTTTGGATTCTCTCCGCGTAATTGGGTAACCTTTACTGTATGCCCTAGTAGAGGTGTACAGCGGGCCGGGCTGCAGCGGGTCGGGCCGGGCTGCAGCGGGCCGGGTTGTGGGAGAGGGAGCCCGAGCCCACAGTGCGGGCCAGAGGGGTGCGGGCCAGGCCGGGCCGGGCTGGGGATTTGGTGGCCCTGGACCGACCCGATTGGGAAAAAATGGGTGCGGGTCAGTGTGGGCTGGGCGGGCTGGGGGTGTGGGCCGGGGAAAATGGAGCCCGGGACCGGCCCGGGTTGGGGGAGCGGGTTGGGCGGGCTGGGGTAGCGGGCCAGCGGGCCGGGGAAGTTGGAGCCCGGTTAGGCGGGCCGGGTCAGTGTGGGCCGGGCCGACCCGCAATGTTGGCCAGCTCTATGCCCTAGGATCGAAAGATGCCTTTTGTGGATTACGTTACCGAGTTATACAATAACCATGTTGCAGTTGTACATTAACCTGTACATTCAATTGATTTAGTTCCATGAAATTGTAGAGTAGGATATGTTCACCACTCATGAATTACACTTATATTTGTTGAATTCCGTATATATGATGTAATTTATACTCTCGTTATATTTCAGCAAATGGATCTACTTTGAATAAACTGCCTATATCTACCGTGAATGCTCCTCCAGCAACCATCAAAGCGGTAAGTCTCTAGTTTCCTATCGTTCTTTCGTGGTTTGCCAAATCTTCCGCTTTCATTTCTCTGCTGAATTATGTGTCAAATTCTCCTTTAGGAGCCCAGTACAGTGACTTCAATCGAATCCGATCCTGCTCATACCGATATGCCTTCCATGGCTCGTCCCACTGGTCCAAGTGCCAGCATACATGCACCATCTCCTCCTAAATCCGAAGACATTATTATGAATGACGATAGTTTACCAGAGCTCAAGCCCGTGATCGGCTTGCCACAACCTGTACGAACTATTGGTGACCTTCAAAACGGTGTGTCAAGTTCACGGGTACCTATTGGTGTGTATGGGTCAAACATGATGTCTTCAGGAATGACATCAAATGGCCCATCTAGCCCCATTACTGGAACTTCTCAGTCTATACAAAATACAGTCAGTAACTCATTTTCAACTGTACCATCTAATGTGCCTACCATTTCCAACCTCGGCATTTCTCACCCGTCGACCAATCTTCAAGGAAGTGTCAAGAAAACTATGGGGCCCACTGTATCAGGGACTGGTCAGGGATATGTTCAATCAATGGCACATAGTGGAGCTAGTAAAAATCCAAACATAGAGTCTAGCCGTGGGACGAATGGCGGAGCATCTGTTACCGGGTCGAAGATGCCAACGCCTGGATTACCACAGCAGGCACAAGGAATGCAGTCTGTTGGGATGAATGGTTCAGCGTCTACTGTGACAATGTCTCAGCAAGGTCCAAATTCCTTATCATCACCACATCCCAGATACATTAAATTTTGGGAGGTAATTAACAGAGATTGCTTGATAAATACGTAGTAGTAGATATGGCTGATTATTCTTCCTTTATGTTTCTGTCTTTGTTATCTATCATCTTCCCCATGCTGTTATTTTGTTTGGACGAGGATTGTTTTCCAGTGGTTCCAAAACTGAGGTCCAATCCTGATTGCGTGTCGCAGACTTGAATTACGGGTTACCACATGAGGTGAAATGTTAGTATTTAGTATGTTCTTATGCCGATGATCGAGGGCCCTTTTGTAATTATTTGGCTACGATTACCCATTTTCTCCGGTGAAGGAGATTACCGCACCAAGAGGGTAGGGTGTGGGTTGGACACACACAGCCTTTCCCATGCAATAACAGAGAGACTGTTCCAAGTGACCTTTAAGCAAATTGGAATGGTGGTTTATTAATACTGTCGTCATTATTCGAGAAGCAGAACATTTTTAAGACAAGTTAGATATTTACAAAGGCTCCCTAGTCCCACATTGTTAAGACAAGTTAGATATTTAGATTTTAAGGTCTCGCGAACAAGTGGTTTCGTACTGGTATCTGTTCTTTTTTAAATCTTTTCTGATTTATATAGCTTGTATAAAGGTTATGACTTTTGTAGGGAGATTTATGCGTAGAGAAACATGACCAGCGTGTACTTATCACTAAAGCGGAGGTACGAACTCAAAAATGCACTAGATATTCTGCTATTGGATCGGAACATATATTAAAGCTCGTGTTAGTAAATGACGTTCTGAAATGTAGTTGTTTTTACGTTCTTTTTGGTTACAGGGATTCAGGAGTGGGACAACCCCAGAGACGTAAGTTGGACAAATCTGACCTGCTTAAATATATATTAAGTTCATGCTACTACTACCATTGTATTCTCATATGGGCCGTCACATGTGATTTTGTGTTCTGCAATACGTTTGCGCTTCTGGGTTCTGGCTATAAAAGCATAAAAAGCTTATGTATGTGCTTAGCTGAGTGTGGTTATGCCACACGTAATCAAGTGGTTGAATGAATTTTTTGCTTGGCACATCCTTCAAGATTCCAGTAGAAAAATCGGAAAAGTAAATGGTTGTATTATGGTATTCCACCTATATGTTTTCGCGAATTTCTCTTGTTCAATTGCAGGCTTGCGGCAAACTGGCCACCATTTCTGGTGTTAGGTCGTCTTATTCCTCAGGATTACATGCATAACAAGTAATTCTTCTTTCTTCCCTGAGAATCTGCACCCACCGATATTTTAAGCTGATTATAAGACAAATGCGACTTTGTTTGGAAGTAGTGTGTCTAAATTTTTCACTGTGTATTTCACTTCAGGCAGTTTGCTGGGAAAGCAGTTTTTCTTGTTTTCAGGGCGATGCATCCACATGGATTTCTTTTACAGTTACAAGAAAAGAAACTTGTAAGTTGGCTTTTAAAATGGCTTATGTTAATCAAAATCAAAAGCTATGAATGATTACTGGCAGTGCATAATACATATCTACCATCTTCGGGAAGTTGTACATCGGATACATTCTGCCATTTGATAGTCAACAGCATCCACAGTGCATATTTATTATTTTAGGATCACCCAATTGTTAAAAGAGAGATATTTTTCTAAGCAATTTTTTTTTATCGACTGTACACTGTATACATTTGTGGAGGCTAAAATTAGGTTCCTTTTGTGTTTATGTAGTGTGCAATGATCCAGTTGCCATCACAGACATTGCTTCTTTCAGTTTCAGATAAAGCGTACCGCTTAATAGGAGTGCTTCTTCCTTGGGTAAGCCTTTTCTGCTTATCCTCCCTGTTTGTGAGCATGCTAGTTTTCATGTGAGCTTTTGGTGATTTTGGGTGCTGCTATAATAGCAGGAAAAGCTAGGTTTCCTAGACGCTTCCAACTTCGTGTTGGAACTAGATAACACGAAAACCCTGACTTGATACTCGAGTGAAACTCAAACAGTTTAACGTGAACATGGCCAAAACTTGAAATGCCCAATCCGGCCCATAGCTAGCCAACAATTTGCTAGACCTTAGATTCACCCATAAGCGAGAGCTGGCCTAACCAAATTAATCCCATAATCACACATCATTATAGAACCAAACCCGAAATGACCAAACTCATAAACAAGCTTACATGTAGAGAACTACAAAGGATAGGATTGCAATTAGCAGGATTTTACTATCATATTATTGCATCAAAATTCCTCGTTCATTTTCCGTTTCACTGACCATTGAGTTGGATTAACAAATCATTGTTCTTTCATGTATCGGACAGGATATAGTTGCTTCAAAATTCGAGATACCAATCCAAGTTAGTCTTCAAAATTTGCAACAACCACTTCAACGCCAGCATTTGCAACAACAACAACAACAACAACAACAAACGATAATGCAAATGGTTAGCGGTGGAATGAGTCAAGGTTATATGCAACCTTCAGTTAGGCCACAATCGGTTCCTCAAGCTCAAGGACAGGTCCCTTCTCAAGGCACCTCTTCGAAAATCCCTGGAGGTGGATTTATGCCTTAATTGTTGGTTGATTCCCATCTTTTTGTTCCAAAATTTGTTGTTGCTGTCTATTGTCAATATTAGGTCTTGTAGGGATTAGGTTGTCACATAACATAGCCTAAGTTTTACCCTTTTTTTAGTACAGTCAATTATACCGTTTTTTACATTATGATGATAATAATATATTTAGTACATAGACTATGAAATACCGAGAGCATTATAAAGTTAATGAGCTTAGAGATTAAGATGTATAATGAATATAGTATTACTCTAATGATAGAATTCACAATGTGGTAATGCTATGATAGTCTAAGAATTGATCCACAAGAAGTTCAGCAAACTCTTGAAATAGCGGAAGCTAACTTAAAGAAAGCGGAAGGAAAGAGACAAATAATTAAAGCAAATTTAGCTCTCAGACGAGTTAAGACACGAGTAGAGTCTATCAATCCGATAGATTATGTTTTTAATTATCGTTCTTTGTAATTGTTATATAAGCAACCATTATCATCAAAAATATTCGAGTTATATCATTTCATTCAATAATAATATTTCTCTAGGGGGTAAAATCCTAGGACCTCAATATACACAAACTCTACCACAAAAACAAACAGCAGCATCTTTTTGCTACCGGTCGGGCAGTCGGAGGTGGTTGTCATCTCTTCCATCTTCGAAGGGTCAAATCATTGAACGTTTTCAACTCCAACTCTCTACAAAGATGGATATATATTTTTCTCTTAAAGCAAATGGATAAAAAATTGGAAACCCAAGTTTTAAAAACTTTAAATTTATCAATTAGAACGTCCATCCATCGGGTAGCACCGTCGGGAACATTGCCACCGTTGTAACATATCAATATGAGAACCACTAGAACTTGGTAAGGGTTGGAGAGGATAAAAATTAGAAACCAAACTTTCTAAAATTACTAATTACAACGGTCAGCCTTGCTTCCTTCCCTCCCCCCTGATATCATCGTTGTGTGCACCGATGATGCAAATTAACTATAAGAATTTCCGGTATAAAAGCTCAACAAAAATCGGTACATTAGTTGAAAGTATGCCTTTCAATAAATGTTAGTTCTTTCGTTCCAAATATTTGTTTACTTTTATATTCTATGCGAGATATCTTTTATTCAAATATAAACAAATGATAGAAATTAGAGAATACTAAACAATGTTACTTGCACATCATTAATTAGTGGGCAGCCGAAATACTATCTAGTATCACACTCCCTTAGTAATAAAAAACTTAGTCTAGTAAAAATGTACGCAGCCACACGAGTCGAGATATTATTATTATTATTTGCCAATAATCCTATATCTAGTTTTCTTGCAATCACACGAAGAAGTCAATAACCGATAAACTCAAACGTGACACAATCTCTACTCCTCAACGCCTAAAAAATGTCGACACCAACAACAATAATTAGAACACCACAACATCTCCTACGACTAGTCCTAAGCTGTCGTAAACTTACGGCACAGGTCACGAATACCACCACTCATTCAATTATCGCAATGGCGTCCTCATCGGAACAAGAATTCATCCCTCATTATCGCGCTCATCTCCACCGTTACCCGCGCTCTCACCATTTCTGGGACGCTCGTATCGCCTCCCGTGTTGGGGAGAAATTAGGGTTTCGACTTGTTGAATTGGGTGTTTCTGATGTTGATATCGACATTGCTGAGGAGATTTCTCGTCCCATTCATTTTCGGAAGATTGTTATTCCTTTGTTTGATTCTGTTAAGAAGACTGGAATTGATGTTTCTGGCATTGATCAATTGCGTTTCTAGGGTTTAGGTTTTTGGTATTAATTTGATGTTGAAATGTTGTTGCCTACATTTTTGGGAATGATAGTATCATTTAATTGAGCTTTTGTTCATGTGTTAATGCAAGCTTAAATCAACAAATTGTCCCATTAGTAATCGAAATTGAGCTTATTTTTTTCCAATGCGTGATGAGTAATTTTACCGTTTTGTTCAATGTCAATCAAATACAAGCTAATTATATGTCAATGTAACATTGTCGTGTTCGAGCCCGGGGAATGCAGTAGTGTAACTCATGAGAGAGGGCTTTATCGCCCTAGTGGTCCTACCCGGCTCGAATTCGAATTAAACCGAATGGTCTACATAGAAAAAATGGCAATGTACTTGGATCTGATTCCGAGTCACTTGATAGGAAAATTATCTGGTATAACAGCCGCTGATTGTGAAAGGCAAGTCAAACAAAGTTCTTTGTGAGGACTGTACATTCGATCCACTATTTTTCTTTTTTTTAAACCTTGAAGCCGAATAATTATACACTTGAAACCTCCATCTATACTATGAGGTTTCATGTTCAGAAACCCTCGTCGTGAATAAATGCAGATGGACATTATTAACTAAATTAAGATGGTGCATGTTCTAGTGTTGAGGTTCCATAGTTAGATACTTAGATATATCGGTCCAATCAGTCACCAACTAGCAGGAGTAATAGATACCGATAACATGTTGGAGAGATCAAAGCCTAAAAATCCTACATTTCTGACTTCTTCAGAAAACATAAGAACACAGGATACAGTACGGGCTCAGAAGATGTCGACTTGATAATCAGGCGTCAAGCACGTGTAGCATAATTGCATTTTGAGCATGCATACGGTTCTCAGCTTGGGGAAACACTATGGAGTTGGGGGCTTCAATGACTCCATCAGTCACTTCGACACCTCTCTCAGCAGGCAAACAGTGCATGAAGTAGGCCTTTGGTCCTGCTAACTTCATCAGTGTCTCATCCACCTGATTGTAAATTCAAAGAAGTCATCAGACGAGGCCACCCTACTTCAATGGTGTTGGTCACTTAGTCTCTCTTGGGAGACAATTTCCCCATATAAAATTTAACTGATTAGCTCCCTTTATCCCATTTATAATGTCCCAAATCGACTTTGATGATGGTCAAACATGGTTAACTTTGACCATTTCCTCACAAGTTACAACTTTCAGAAATGATTGATAAGAAAATAGTTGATTTAAATCAAACCTGACTACTTTAGCATTGTATCTCTTTAAGTATACTTGATGAAATTAATTGTCAAAGTTGACATCAGTTGACTACCAAGTCAAATGAGAACAATGAATTTGGGATGGAGTTAGGATAGGACACAATGTTAATGACGTTTGTATTAATGCGTAATTAGTAAGGTAGATAGGACGATCTAAGTAAAGTATTGTGTGAAACCGTATTTCTAACAAATTTGGGGAATTTGATGAGGCCACCTGGTGCTTTATCAAGCATGAAAAGTCAATAGGTAAGCTTTTTCAGTCATCTTACCTGAAATCCTTGGAAGACTTTCCGACGGTGCTCAGCTTCTTCTTTCTGGCCCATGCTAGCCCAAACATCAGAGTAAACTACGTCAGCACCAATAACAGCGTCTTTTACATCATTAGTGATCTCTATTTTGCTGATTCCAGCTGCTCGGGCCTTCTCTACCGTCTTCTGATCAGGTTCAAATCCCTTGGGGCATGCACATACAAAATGGAAAGGAATAACTGCTGCCAGGAGTAGCCAGGAATGCACAATATTGTTTCCATCCCCAACATAAACCACCTGGTCAAATGAAGTCAATATAAGATAAACCAGTAGAATGTATAGTTGAATGGACAACTAATGACTCCGGATCCAGGAAAATTTCTGGGGCACCGTGAATATATGAAGATACCTTTTATACAAAATTTAGAATTTAATTTTTTTGAATAAGTACAAAAAAGGGCAAAACACACAACTTTAACCTTTCCGGTGTCAAAGGACCTCGGGTCCTATAACGTGCATCTGCCAGTTAGTGTCCCCCAAATTCAGCTCTATATACGCTGAAATGGCTAGGTCAAATTACAAAATGCAAGTAAAAACAATGACATCAGTAAATTCAACAGAGGATGATGAATGATATTTTGACACCAACTACATGTTGTATGCAACTATGCATCATCCCCAAGACCAAGGCCCACCAAAAAGAGAGAACAATATGAACTTTCCCAAGAGATTGAATATAGACAAAATTTCACCTTGGTTCCTTCAATGCCTCCAACATGTTCAATCATCGTGAGAGCATCGGCCATGATTTGGCAAGGGTGATTGTAATCGGTCAGGCCATTGACAACAGGAACAGAGGCATACTTAGCTAGGTCAAGAATGTCCTGTAAACAAACAATAGTTCCATTAGCTGTAGTCATGCATGTCTGTAATGAAAAAATTAGCTAGGACAACCAAAAAGAAAAGGGAAAGGAGATGGACAACTCTTCTCAATGTTTAAAAGGTTAGCGGTTACCTAAACGATTACTAGAAAAGCATGGTAGACTAACAAAGATTTAATGTCTTCAAAGTCTAGAAAGACAAGAAGCAACTTTTTACTGCAAGAATATTCTAATCATCTTTAACAGCAATATTAATGTACACTAGGGATTAAAGGAGCAACAGAGCGTAAAATATAAGATCTTTAGCTCAAAAAACTAGAGTCGAAAGATGAGGGAGTAGGTCCAATTCTGGGAAAATTGTCTCCTTTGCAGGACATAGGGCTTTAATCAAAACATTGCTCCATCAAGTCGGAAAATGATATCACGTACCCACTGAACTTTGATAACCAAGAACAAATGTCCAATAAAGGATGTAACAGCAACTTTCTAAAGTTTTAAGCATGTCTCTCAAACAGTGTAGTGAGGAAATTATTAAAATGGGTATACAAGCAGGTTTTCATGGCTTTAAAAGCCTGTATTCCTAAATTGAAGATCCCAGCACTCTATCAAAGTCAGACCTCTAGTTTCAAAACAAGTAACAAACATGCAAAACAATGTGATACATTAAAAGAACAGTTCTTAAAGCTCGCCTTTTATAAAACTTACTAGATATAATAGAGATTCATTAAAGCATCAAATAATAGGAAAAAAAACAAGTCATCACATAACTTCGCCTTACTTACCAAAGTTACAAAACTGTCATAGAAACTCGCCAACATACCTGATGAGCAAACACACGAGCCATAATAATGTCATTATAACGACAGAGTACACGAGCAACATCTCGAGTTTCCTCACGTTTACCCATTTGAATGTCATCGGGTCCCAAGTATATTGCGTGCCCTCCTAACAAGGAAAACCCTGTCTCAAACGATACTCGTGTCCTCATGGATGGCTTTGCAAATATCATAGCCATAGTTTTGCCCTTGAATGGCTGAAACGACCGATCTCCTGATTTTAGTAAGGCTTTAACCTCTATTGCTCGGTCTAGGATCTTCAAGATTGTAGACTTATCATAGTCAGTGATGTGCAAGAAATCCTTTTTATCTACTTTCTCTGTAAAAAAAACAGAAGAAATAAGAATGCTGTAAATATATTGGCAAAGCTAATGAATTAAACATGTTTTCAAAGTAGAAATGTTAAATGTTCACCAAAAAAAAGAAAGTAGAAATGTTATATGAATCATCAGGAGCACAAGGGTTCCCCCTAACAAACACAGATTACAATGAATCACAAGTGTTCCCCCTATCAAACATAAATTACAAATGGGACCAATCCTCTGAGATAGATATAATAATAACTCATAAAATACTGAACAAAGTTAGTCTTCAAGGATGAGAAGGAAAATTCACTGCATCCCTTTACAAAGCTAGTTTGAGAGCATTACATACTAAGCTTATAACAAATTTTTGTACCAAAAAATCCCATGAAATTCAAAAGAAGTATCAAATTAGCAAACATCCGGAATCAATTCCGACAAGAGAATGAACAAACAAACATAAAAGCTAAACTGAACACCTCCAACCTTCTCCTCCTATTCTTTAATTATTATTCAATTCCCAACGCCTTACAACCGCCTTTTAGTAACACGACCCAAGTGCCTCAACAGCTCTCGAAGAAGGCAGGTAAAGGGTCAGACGTATGGAGCCGTATCCTCGTGTTAACCAACCCAAAGAGGTTGCTTTGGGATGATCAATAATGAAAATTACATCATAAATGTAACAATACTCTGCAACAGCAGTCAACACTCAACAGGATACATGGAGCATTCAGAGTTTGTTGCGCCATTTTGCTATATATCATCATATTTCTAACCCGAAGAATAACCAACGCCTTATAAAAAAAACAAGTAATCAACAAACAGTTTATCTCTTTGGGAAACACAAAGAGTATGGTACTCAGACGTAACTTTTGACTATTTTACCCAATTTATGCTCAACAGAGAAGCATTCAATGAAAGGGAAAGTTGAAAGGAAGTTTCCATAGTATACAAGGGAGGTGGGCAAATAATTAATGAAAACAGCGAATGGAAAAAAGGAAACAACTGGGGGCTCTAACAACATCTAAGGAATCCCTCTAATTGCCACAGTGACATTACATTTATCCCTGCTCCTAATCAAAGCGAAAAAGAAAAATCGTTGCCCAAATGCTTAGGCAAAAAGAAGATTTTCAGTACTTTGTAATATTTGTACAAATCCTTAAGCAAAAACATCAACCAAATAATTTGTGTAGGAAACACATTAATCCCTCCGTCCCAATCATTTGTTTGCCTTTGATTATAATACCCCTCACAAAGAATATAAAAGGCAAACAAATGAATGGGACGGAGGGAGTATTAACTTGTCAAAGGTGCATATAAATTTGTTTGTCGGCATGATCTACCCATGTCAACCTCACCCCTTAGCTGCCACCATATCTTATTTATATACAACAATCTTAATCTCTTCTCCTAAGCTTTAATGATGCATTCCCGCCACTTTATAATTACTTCCTCAAGATTTGACACAATCAACAAAGATTACTCTGTTCTTCGATATACAACAGTAAATTTACACATTATCTGTGAAGAAACCTGATTCCCACATGTGAGTGTAATCCCACATTGATAAAAAGAGGAGAGAGTTTCCACCTTATAAGGCAATGGGCTACTCCCTCTATTGCCAATTGGTTTTAGAGTGGAACCCCTTGGGTTTATAAAGTGGACTCTCTCTCCTCAGTACGGGTTGGACCCAGGCCCGATTATGAAATTTAACATGGTATCAGAGCTCATGGTAAAAAGACCTGGGCATAAAAGAAAAAAAAAAAAAAAAAAACTGGGCTAAGAAAAACGCAGCCGTTGAAGAATAACACGGTTTGCTTGACAGCTGGAAAAGAGGCCAGAAAGCCCCCCAGTCTGATTTGAAGTGGGATCACATGTGAGGGGGAGTGTGAAGAAACCTGATTCCCACATGTGAGTGTAATCCCACATTGATAAAAAGAGGAGAGAGTTTCCACCTTATAAGGCAATGGGCTACTCCCTCTATTGCCAATTGGTTTTAGAGTGGAACCCCTTGGGTTTATAAAGTGGACTCTCTCTCCTCAGTACGGGTTGGACCCAGGCCCGATTATGAAATTTAACATTATCCTTGATTTTACTTTCCTCAAAGATTCAAAGAGTGAATATTCCGTCATTGTAGCTGCTTGGGACCAAAAAAGAACAGGGTAACGGTATTGCAAAGAAGAGAAACTTAAAATCACTATCTTAAGCAACTGTAAGGGAGCAACTCAAAAGGAATGGAGGCGGTACATACTAATTAAGTATAAGAGAGGACAAGGAAGACAACATTCAACCACAAGCAACCGACAACGTACTATCAATCTTGGCTACCGTAATGGTTGCAGTACCCATTGTCACAGCTAAACTCACAAAATGCAGTAAAATTTGGTCATAATGATCTTCAAAACCTTTACCACACCAATCTACAACATCTTTAACCAGCCCCAAGTACACATATTAAACACCGCAACACCACGGATAGGACAAATTTATTCATTTAAACTCTCGTGTTTTACTTCTTTTTGTTCATGTAAAAAGAGGCTAGTGTTCAATAGGCATTGCAGTTTACTCCCCTTCGGAGACAAAATGTGAACGCAAAATCCCCCAAATTGAATAGAGGGATCCAACTTCATAACGATCATCAGCATTATCTTACAGAAGCGGAAAGCATTTGCATTGACAACCAAAAGGCGCATTTGGCTAATAAACTCAAAAAAGTTTCAAATGACAATAGCAAAACAATTGAAAATTTCAACAGTAAGGAAACCAGGCTTTCTATTTAGGGGACGAAGTGAAATATCAATGAAATAATTCGGGCGATTGGCCTACTGATCCCCTAGTTCCGCCACGATTTCAAAAGACAAAACTCGGCAACAACGTTACCCTAGTGCCTCAATGACTCCCACAAATAAATTAGTCAGCAACAATAAACCCTAGCATGCAACATAAAATAAAATAATCAATAAAATGAAAGTAAATAAAAAAACGATGGATAGGAAGACCTAGAGAAAGGGAGGAAGACGGCGGAGATTCAGTGGTGGCGGAGGAAGTGGCGGAGGCGGTGATGATTTGTCGGCGGATGCACGGCGAGGAGAGAGAATGCAAGGCGGAGAAAGTGAGGGAGTGAGGACGAAAGAGTGACGAAGTTCGGGAGGAGAGAGAGTTCGCTTCATATCGTAACGAGGTTGCTGACTGTGGTGTTATCGCCGCCGCCGCCATTTGGTGTGTGTTTTTGTTTACTTGTTTGTTGGTCGAGTGGATTGTATATTTGGAATGGGATGCCGTCAAATAGTCAGCTAGTCTTACTTAGACGGAGGTCGAGTCAATATGCAATATCGATCAAGCTAGCGTATCTCGTAAGCGGTAAGTCTCTGACGGGTCAAATATAGATAATATGGGTCAATGGGTCTTGCTGAAGACACGGCAAATGTAATTCATTTAAGGCTCTAAACTATAAAACATGTTATTTTTCAAATTGTCACATTTATGGTTAAAATGACTACATTTAACCTGTAGACAGAATTCAGAATTAATCTCCAAAAATACTTAGTATTATTATGGACAATTGATGCGAATTTGATTGCTTGTCTAGATTCATTGTTCGGGTAAATTCATTGTTTGTCATTATGTTATTAATAAATTTTCTTAATAATTGTTATTCTTAATAGTTAGGCTTTTGGCATTCTTTTTACTTCATTGTAAGGCTATATATAGCCAGTCAAACTTGTTTTGTAAAAACCACAAGAATGAATTAAAAGAAAAACTTTTGATTGTCGAGTTTCAATCAGTCCTTGTTATTGTTTGACACATTTTCAAACACTAACCCGAAATGTAATCAATAGGTCTTGATTATAGTTCACCATTGTTCGAATTATAGGTCTAGTTCGAGCAAATATCCCATTGTTTTGAGTTCTTGACGAAATTCAAAGCAAATATCCTTTATTTGATTATTTGTATTTTATTCTTTAAATCGCTTCCGCAATATTTCGTATCATATGGTATCAGAGCTTAGGCTCTTGATTTCCTTAAATTCAAGACGGTCCTAGGCGCATCAAATTCAAGGGTTGAAATTCTAATTGCGATTGGAATTCAAGGGTTAAACTCGAGCGAGGTAGTTCGAGGGTTAATCGGTTTTGATCTCTATAGCACCTTCTAGTAACTTGTTTTTCAAAGTGTGGAAGTTCTAAAATAAAAAAAAAAAAAAATTTACTGTTTTTGTCCGGGTACTGTTCATCCGGAACAAAAAAAACAAAAAAACAAAATTTACTGTTTTCGTCCAGGTACTGTTCATCCGAAAAAAAAAAAAAAATTGTGCGGTACTATTCATCCGAAAAAAAAGGGAAAGGCACACGTATCAAAATACTAACCCTTATCTCGACATTAGTAGGTACAAGAATTGGGGCAATTCTTTTTGAAGAAGGGGAGTATGATACGAGTGGGTTGTGGGTCAATGAAGGAACGAGTTCATTGAAAGTCGGAAATCAGTTTAATCATTCTCGAGAATAATTAAATATATTTCGAGCTTTCATTGAACGTGAGAGCTTCATTGGATGGTACGAAAATCTTGCTCGTAAGATACAAACGATCTCCAATTAGGTTTTCGTAATTATGGCTTCAATAGTGGGTGCGTAGTAATGGGGATGTGTAATGGCCAGAAGAATTGCTTGAAAACACTTTCATCTTATTTTATTTTGTTTAATAAAAGGGTTAATACCCTATTTAATTATTAGCTTTATTTGGTAATTTATTTAGTAGTAATTAACTAATTACCTAGTTTTAATTCTCTTTAATTAGCTAGTTAATTTTGGGATTGTAAGGACCTTTCAATGGTCTTGTTTTGGCTATTTAAGCCATTGGCATGGAATAAGAAAGAACACACACAAGATAAGAATAAAAGAAAAACTTTTGATTGTCGAGTTTCAATCAGTACTTTGTTATTGTTTGACGCGTTTTCAAACTTTAACCCGAAATGTAATCAATAGGTCTTAATTATAGTTCACCATTGTTCGAATTATAGGTCTAGTTCGAGCAAATATCCCATTGTTTTGAGTTCTTGACGGAATTCAAAACAAATATCCTTTATTTCATTATCTTTTAAAATGTTTCCGCAATATTTCGCATCAACAATTAAACCAGACAATTTAATTTATTGGAAATCGTTATAAATTTTCATGTTTGTTAATTTTTTACAAACATTTTACGTTGTGAATTAAGTAATTAACGTATTTAATAACTCGTAGAAATTAGAGTCTACGAATATATTTAAGATTGTTTTTAGAGTATCGACGCTTTTTTTTTCATCTATTAATACAAATATTAAAGATTAATCTTCTAATTTTAATAGAAATTGATTTTCTATATAATTTTAAGACTATTAGCATAAAAGTATTAAGGAATAATTTTCTAATTCTAACAATAAGGTTGAAAATAATTAATTAATTTATAATTCTAATAAAAAAATTGTAAATAAGTCATTACTGTATTTCCTAATTCTAGTAAGAAAAAAAATAATTTTCTGTAGGTAATAAGTAAAATGATTTGATGATATGTATTTGACCCGTTTTAGATTACCGGAAACATCATTTCCGAAATACACAACACCACACTGCATCACTGTCTAAACCTACATCAATTTTTAAGAGGAAGAGAAAAAAAATCCTCTCTCAAAACCTCTGAAAACCCTAACAATGGCGGCCATAGCTCCGCACTCATCATCACTGTCACCATTTTTAGACACAAAAACCTCAACTTCATCTATTCTCTTCCGCATTCAATCCGCCACCATTTCTCTCCTATCGCCATCCATCCGCCGCCGCATCACCGTCCACGCTTCTTCCTCCGCTGCCGCCGCCTCTCCCACCCTCTCTCTCGGTAAATATCTAAACCACAATTTATGTGTTCGTTGTTACTTATATTTAAACTGAGATATTTTAAACTTTATACGGACATATCTTAAGATTTAAGCGATAGTATTACTTTCGTCTTGTTGAAATTATAGGTAATGGAAGCAGACCATGGAAGGTATCTGATGCTAGGTTAGTGCTTGAAGATGGTTCTATCTGGAATGCGAAATCGTTTGGTGCTACTGGAACACAAGTTGGTGAAGTTGTGTTCAATACTTCTTTAACCGGGTAAATGCCGCGCTTTCATATTTGAAAGACACAAATTCTCATTTAAAACGGAAGTATATGTCTTAACCTTTAGACGGGTCAAATAGCATACCGGTAAAACACAATGCTTAGATATTAGCAAAAAGAGACCTGCTATTTAACCCGTTTTAAGTTAACTTAAGAGGGACTTATTGAAAGAAAGAAGCAAGCTTATGTTTCTAGTAGCAGGGTTATAAACATTTTTTTTACAATTCAGGTATCAGGAAATTTTGACTGACCCTAGTTACGCGGGCCAGTTCGTGTTGATGACTAACCCTCATATTGGCAACACTGGTGTTAATTTTGGTGAGTATTTCTGATAGGTTAGGTTTTGTATTGGCAATTTTTTCCATCAGAGATCGGAAACTAATATTGCGGATTCTGTCATTTTAGATGATGAAGAATCGAGGCAGTGTTTTCTTGCTGGGCTGGTGATCCGAAGCTTGAGCATCAGGTAGAGGATTCTAAGTTTGGGGTAGCAAAAACTTTTCCCATAAATCGTCCTAAAATTTATAAGTCGCAAAAACTATAATGACATATACTCGTATCTAAATTACATACTCATGATTAGCAACCACCAGTGTAGCGGATGTTACATTCTTTATTTTGATCAGATTGAAAAAAATTATACTGTATTTGTTTCAAAAAGAACAACAATGTTGATTTTCGGTTTTTAGCTGTAACTCTATATCTTTTAACTATAAAATCAACTCCGTAACTCTAATAATTAAATCTATAGTAGTACTATATTTTAACACTCAAGTGTGGCGGCATGCAGTTAGTACAACCTTGTGATCGCAAAAATAATTTATAAGTTGTGCTAAACGGAGTCAAACTCTGGTTGCATAGCTACCAAACTACTGCACTTACCAACTAACCACAAACATTTACCTGCAAATTTTGTACGCTAAGTTTTATAACTAATGATCGCATTTCAGCTCTTTTTTGGCGTAGCAGAAATTACTCTTCTTAACCACGTCTTTTGTGTTTCGGGTAGCGCGGTAGCAAGTGTTACCCCATGCTACTTAGTAGCTACGCCCATGCCGTTGATGATTTTTTTTTTGAAAAAATTGCTTGTTCTTGTAGCACTTCTAACTGGAGATGTGTTGATAGTCTTGGACATTATTTAGCAAAAAGGAACATCATGGGTATATGTAAGTTGGAATCCTTTTTTTTGGTATGACACGGTTTTTCTTAGAAGGCAATTCTATTTGGTTTGTGTATTCTAGTTGCTGACTTCTTCGGATTATTTTGGTTCATGAGATAGATGATGTGGATACTCGTGCCATCACTCGTAGACTGCGGGAAGATGGGAGCCTTATTGGTGTATTGAGTACAGAAAAATCAAAATCTGATGAGCAACTCTTAGAAACGGCTCGTTCTTGGGACATAGTTGGTGAGCTTACTGCCTGCCGTGATTGGAAAGAATATAAAATGATGTATAGTGTATACTTGAATTTCGGCTTTCCTTTGTGCAGGAGTTGATTTGATAAGTGGTGTAACATGTCAGGCTCCTTATCAATGGGTTGATAAAACTGAAGATAACTGGGAGTTTAATGTA